>DWME01001197.1:0-26338 GCA_018244795.1 Parelbella ahira ahira
GGCAATGGGCTGGGCATGTCTGCCGAAGAACCGACAACCGGTGGAGTAGGCGTGTTCTGGAGTGGAGACCGCGGCTCATGCACTGTCTGCGCTATTGCCCGTCGGAGACCAAGGCAGTTAACCATGCATAAGTAAGCTTTGATCTATACAAGATATAATGACGAAACGCAAAGCTTTTTACTTTTTCTTTTAGAATAGATATTATTTAGGAGCTTGGGTATATGTATTAAATAATATATATTGGAAATTCTTATTTACAATATTGTTTAACTGGGTTTGAAATCGAGGTCGCCTGCTAATTAGTGTCTTTCGATAAATTTTACCTCTATTCGTACCTATGTGTATGTTATCTTAGCCTATCAATTGACGATTAAGTGTCAGAGAATGTTCGTCTTGTCAATGTCACAGCTGCAGAAAAAATGGAAGATATCACATAGAGACTACTAATTTCAATCCTTACAATTTATTTTAATTTCTTATATATTCTCTTATGTTTTACTTGTCATGTTCATTTGAATAGTTTTTTCAATAATTTGTGTTCATTATATATTTATTTCCACGTTCCGTATATTAGATAAAGGTAAGTCAATCCTCATAAGCTTTTTTTTATTGATCGTAAGTGTAAAGCTCGTTGTATCTTTGTAAGTGGGTGTTCTTTTACGAAACGCAAAATTTATACGCGTGTTTCATTTTTAAGTAATATAGTAATAGAACTTAAACAACTTTCAATGATATGTGTTGATCTTGTGATTTATAGTGATTATTACCTATAGTCCAAATTACGCAATATCGAAAAATATTACCATTTAGGTTTTGTTGAATAATATTTTAAAAGACAATCGTTATGGAAATGATAGGTAAAAAATGATGTCATTTGTTAATTTGTCGTCATCAAACGTGATCTCAGACCCTAAACCTTAATTTTAAACAAGTGAAGAAATAAGGGTGTGGCTGTGTATAAATTCAGTAGCAATTGTTTTGTTACATTGGCCGCGCCCCGATTTATTTATCAGTAGGGACCAGACCACTCCTACATCTTAGTGAACTGAACCATTTCCAATCTATCGTTTTTTTTCGACCCATTTTGACTCAGCAAACCATATGCATACCTATAGTATATCATCATGCCTGTTTCCCGCAGAGGTAGGCATAGAATAAGGTTTCTACCTGCTACAGTCATGGAAAGCTTTGTTTGCTCCACTACATTAATTACAGTTGACATACTTGCATGTCATTTATTGTAGGTTCTTGTAGGTTTGATTGAAGCATGTAAGCCTAGCTTTATAGCTACTTTGCCTTATAAATATGTTTTAGTATTCAACTGTTAGGCATTCTTCCTATCTGACTAAACCATTTCAACACATATTTCTTAATCCTAGTCAAATGCCTTGTTGGCCGAATTCTTGCTAATGTCACTGTTGATAAAGTTCCTGAGTTCTACTCCCAGGCCGGGTGCTATTGGATTCTTCTAGTACACATATCTAGTAGTGGCTCAGAATCTGCACCTGTGCTCAGGTATGTAGCAATAGACTTACTGTCTATTCTATTATGGGACATAAATGTAACCGGAGAATCATGGGAGTATGCTGCAGTCCTCTGCATACCTCGTTGTAGATTACAGGCTTGATGTTATGTGTAATCCTAGTCACTGCAATCTCTTTTATGTCACATGTCCCTCAGATATTTATATTATAATTACATATATAGCTGTGGTTTTCGTTAACTTGTTATTGCATTACATGGTAATGCAATGAACAGGAGTTTACAGAACTTTCAATTTTTAGATTTTAATAGTGTTATAATTAAACATCATGCCTGTAATCACTGAAAACATAGGCAGAGAAATTCAATACACTCACACATTTCACCAGTTATATTTACATCTCACCATGGAATATGTGGTGAGTATATTGCTTTACATTGATCACAGATTGAGACTTTGTGCCACTACTAGAAATTTCTACTAGAAAATGTAAGCAAGGACCAATGGTACCTATTCTGTGAATCAAATGCAAGACCTCTGTAGTAGTTGCAGTTGATACCATTCAACCAAGGAGGCATTATTGAATTTTATTATTATCACAATCAAAAGAGAAGATCTATTATGTCAATTAATCTAGTCTAGATGGTATATTGATCGTTTAATGTAGGGCAATTTAACATGGCCTTAAATCTTAATAACACTTGCAAGCCTTTAAAATATTTTCAATCTGTAGTGTCGGCTATATGTTTTATGTTAAGGTTATTATATGTGGCATCAAGTAACTTAATCTTGAATCCTTTTTAGCTATAATATAATAAAAAAATGCTTCTGGTATTATTATATTATGTTTTCTAGATTTGGTCATGATATTAATTACATAATTTAATATTTATGCTTGCTATAATATATTTATGAATAACACATTAATACACTCATATTTCAGGCCATGTCGTACATTAATGATCTAACTGGCATACTAAGAGGGCTTCGGCAGGTAGTCGAGGCAGGCATAAAGTTACAACAGGAGAGTACTAGGGCAATATGGAATAACTCGAGCATTAGACCTCTTATACAGAGTTGTCCTACTAACCCATTTACATCTTACAAACCAACTCCAGATCTTTCAAAGGATATTCTTGAAAGGGCTTTAGTTGTAGCTCATGGGTTAAGACAGTATGCAATTATGCATGTACCAAAATTAAATCCTGATCTAGGCAAGGAAGCGGTCATGGATAAACAAATGCAAGATGAGATTGATCAACTGAACAAGGAGTTTGATAAGACATTTGAAACTCTAAAAAGATCTCAGACTGAAAGGGTTTCTGGCAATACATCCCAGGTTCCAAGGGATGATATTGTTGTGCCGTTAGAAAGCCTGAAATTACAAGCTGAACGATTGAAAGTAAATAAAACACAGAGCGCTGTTATTGAGAAAGAACAACCTGTAATAAAACCAATAGTGGATGAAAAGGCAAACATCGCTGAAATCAAAGTAGAAAAAAGCGATGAAACAAAAAACCGCGCTTCCATAACTAGCTCAAAGACGGCACCCCCAAAACCTGTCGCGAAAAAGAAGCTACGAGTATCTGTAAGTTTAAAATTATCAAATTATTTTTCATTACAAATAACAAGAAATAATACATTGTATACTTACATTATAATTTGATTTTTTTAGCTAAGTGCTAACTCTAAGGCGCGCGTGGTGCCGTCATCTCGTATCGGACGTATGATATCCTTCGGCTCCTTAGCTGCTGGTCTAGGAGTGGGCACGGTGGCGCAATACGCGAGGAATACGATACAATCGGTGACAGGTCGAGTCGACGATACAGTGAATACTTTTATGTCGCCTGCTAATGCCGAAAGAATTGTCGACACGCTATGCAAAGTAAGAGGTAAGTGGAAACGACATTTTTATACAACTGTGGGGCTCGTGAAATTCAATGACGCGATGGTCTTGTAGATATTACTTTAAATTAACGTTATATCTGATCTTCCAGGGGCAGCATTAAAACTGGGTCAGCTTTTAAGTATTCAGGACGATGCATTGATCTCACCGGAGTTGCAACGCATTTTCGAAAGGGTGCGGCAGTCGGCGGACTTCATGCCGAGCTGGCAAGTGGAGAAAGTAATGAGTTCACAACTGGGGCCCGAATGGCGCAGTCGCGTGCAGCACTTTGAAGAGAAGCCCTTTGCTGCTGCCTCAATCGGTGAATATGATTGATTTGTTTTTTTGTGTGTTATAAAATTATGATCATATAATTAAAATCATGCAAAGAAACATATGTTTCCACCGAGAACAAATTATTTGCTTTCCGATTTATTGTTTAAGCATTCCATAACTCAATTTGTTAACGATACTACAAATTGGCAAATATTAGTAAAATCGGCTAAATTGCATAGAATACTGATGTAACTATTGTATGTTATAATGTTCGCTTAGAATATTTGAATTAAAAATAATCAAAAAAGCAGTTTTTGATATAACAGAAATGTAAACAAAGTTAAATTATCTGCAGGTCAGGTGCATTTAGCTGTCTTGCACAATGGGCAGGAGGTGGCAATGAAAGTCCAGTACCCAGGGGTAGCAAAGGGCATCGACAGTGACATAGATAATCTGGTTGGAGTCCTCAAGGTAGGTACCCATATAAAATGTTCATAGATTTTACAAATTTTTAAATGTTCAAAGATTCATTGTACACATGTAACATGTTGGGTTTCATCAAATTTTAACAAATTTATTACCTTTCTTTACCACTGTGCAACAGAGTAACAGTTGATTATCTAATTCCGCTATTATTCCACATATGATTTTAGTTTACATATTTTTCCTTGTTTATGTATATATAATTTAATTTGGTGTCGTTTTTCTATCTGGTAGGTATGGAACGTGTTTCCAAAGGGGATGTTCATAGACAACATTGTCGAGGTGGCGAAGAAAGAACTATCGTGGGAAGTTGATTACATACGAGAGGCCCAGTGCACCAAGAAATTCAAGCAATTGCTAGCACCATATCCAGAATACTTTGTGCCCGATGTCATCGGTAATATCATTGCATTATGGGATGACATGAGTTACATAGTAAGGAGCATAGGTAGTCATCCTATCAGATGGTCTGCCGATTATAAGAAATTCTAGATTCAAAACGCCCAGGACTGGATGGGATTGTGGAGAGAGACTTACGTGCAGCAGTGTGGTTATAAAGTGATGGATAGAAATTTTAATTACTGGAATGCAATAAATTATAAACACCGATTTCAGTTTTAAACTATATATTTTTTTTATTCTAGACGATCTTTGCGCCGCTGAAGTGATAACCACGGAACTAATTGACGGCACGCCGCTCGACAAACTGTTCGACGCCGACTATGAAACTCGTAGAGACATCGCCTCGAAAATCATGCATCTCTGCCTTCGCGAGATGTTCCTGTTCCGATGTATGCAAACTGACCCCAACTGGGCCAATTTCTTCTACAACACAAACACTAAACAGGTAAGAATGCACTGTTAAAGAATAATCTTTACTTACGAATAGTCTTTACTTAAGAATAATCTTTACTTATATAAATAAGTCATGTGCTCTTGTAGGCTCTTGGAAGATTTCGCTGTTGAATGGCACTTTATATTGCATAATTATGTAAAAGCCACCTCTAAGATATTATGGCCAAATGCACCATTATTATTGTCATCTCACGTATGCCATTTATCTGACTATGTATGGGAAAATATTATATGTTCACTGTATACATTGTACAGAATAAAGGAGAAAGTAAACATTGATACAACGTCAACAATCGTAAATCCTTATAGCGGTTCTAATTATCGTATGTCGCAGGTCATCCTACTGGACTTTGGCGCTACCCGGGAGTACTCCAAGGAGTTTATGGACCAGTATATAGAGATCATCAAAGCGGCATCGGAAGGTGACCGAGAGGCGATACTGCGAATGTCGCGAGATATGAAATTCCTCACCGGCTATGAATCCAAGGTGACTTTTTAATCAACGTCATTATTGAATTCAAATTAATTGAAAATTTACGACGGTGTGATCGATGTTCTAATTAACGGGCTCTCATTTTATAATACAAAGACTTTTAATTATGTGCCACATTATGTGCTTCAATGCGCTTCATACAAACTTTGTGGTGTTTCCAATTTTAAACCTTTCAACCCGTGTATAGATGAAGGTGAAGAACTGAACTGGTATTTTAGAATTTGCCAACTTATGGCCAAAAAGCATGTCGAGCACACTCAGTAAATCTCCAATGTTCTTTTTCGACGTGACCTCATTTATAATGAGATAAATCCAATTTACATTGGATGCATTCAAAGAACGTTAATTTCTACAAGGGCTGCCAAAACGGGTTTAAAAAAGATGCATTATACTCAACGAAGCTTGTCTCTATTCGTGTACAAAAATAATTAAAACTAGCGGTCGTTTCCAATTTACGGTAAAATGTTTGTGCTTTAAAGTACAATACAAGGCCGAAATTGGAGGTCTATTTAAAAAAAATACTGAATTTTAATAAAACAGTTGACATTCTTGTGTATACCTAATCTTGTTATTTTGTGTAGCACAATGGCGACTGACCATTGTCACATACGCTTCATTAAACAACTTTGTTCCGTAGTTTGCTGTAAATTTTATGGGACATGGTATCAGTCTCATATTTTTAGTCTTTTTTCACGCTTCTCCACCGTCAGAGCACTTAAAATCATTTTGACATCTCTTTTAATCGACATTCTTGTAGTTGTTAGGACATTCAGTTGTCAATACCACGTATTACTCACGTATTACGTCACCTAGTTACTGTCTAGTTTAAGAATCGTCGTCTCCTAAAGTCACTTATATTTTAAATATTCCTAGTGGATCATATGTGTGTTATCTGTAAGCTTCCACAGATACGATAAAGGGCCTAGAGTTTATCTTCCCCGCCCTCGTGAAAGCCTCCAGCGCCACTAAGCAGTCGTTAGTGCCCACTTTAAAAAACACTGGTTTATACGTAATTATTATTTATATGTATTTTTTACAATTCGCATACTATTTTAGATTATGGAAGAGACACACGTGGACACGGTGATGATCATGGGCGAGGTGTTTACCAGCGAAGGCTCTGGTGAGTTCGACTTCGGCGCGCAGAGAACGACGCGGCGGATCCAAGCCCTCGTGCCCACTATCCTGACGCACAGGCTCTGCCCGCCCCCAGAGGAAATATACTCACTGCACCGTAAGCTCTCTGGCGTGTTCCTACTCTGTACCAAACTCAAGGTCAAACTGAACTGTCGTGTGATGTTTCAAGAGATCTATGAGCAGTACAAGAGAAAGTATTAAATATGTTATATTAGCAACAGTTTTCATTCACTGAATGTTGTACAAAGTGCATATATACATACATACATTTACATATATACATAATAACAAGTCATTTCAGTGTGATAGTTTCTATACCAATGTGCAAGTTACACAGTTTCGCAACACAACGAATATAATAGAAATCTCTGCTCATATACAGAGGATAAGTAATTACCGTGTAGCAATATGTGTGTAGACAAGTAATTCTGTAAGGTGCCACTCAACGATAATAGTATTAACATATACAATATAATAAATGGCGAGTATTAGTTTCTGAAGATATGCATTACATCTATATGTAGGCTTTGTGGAAAAATGCATATGTTTCATACATAGGCGCTTCAATACTTTTGTGTCAGAGCTCAAAATGTTAGTACGGTTGGACATTTTAGACATGTTGCTTCACAGTTGATAAATATGATCATTTTGGATATACAGCTTGTTCGAAGGATTATATGAACATTTAATACTGTGTGTAAGGACCAAATTACTGGTCACACTCACATAACATAATATGTAACAGTGCCTCATTTGTTTTTGGGACACATTTGTTTAGGATTGATGAAATAGTTCGAATTTGTTCTCTCGGCTGGCCACATGTTTGCCACAGACATTAAATAGAACTAATTTATATACATTATCAGTACTAACAGAAGGTGATCTGCATGTCATTTTGTTATTTTTATTAAAAAAGAAAAGCTATAAATTAATTTTAATTATATATGTAATTTAACTATTAACATATTATATACATATAATTATTATTTGATAATTTAATTAGCCTGGATCAGTGAAATTTAGGGTATTATAAGTGAAAAATTATTTAGGAGTATATGATAATGACTACAACAACTACTACAACTACTATAGAAATGGTTACTACTATAGTTATAACTATTACGTAAGTCCTTAAAAATTATGTTTGCATATAATAGAGTAAGAGTTAATAATACAACAAAATGAATATTTATTTAGTACTTAAAATGCAAACGTAATGTAATACCAACATACTAAGGTTCACTAAACTATAATTATGTAATAATTGCTTAATAATTAATTACATACCCATTCATTACATGTTTTGTCTCTAAGAACCTTATGTATAAAGCTTCACTTACATCAAATACCAGAACGGTTACATCACGTAGGTAATAAGTTTGCCGACTGTGCAATGCGGTTGGCGGGTATATGAGGCATGTGCTCGACAAATTTGAATATTTGTGGCACAAACGATAATAATCCTTTGCTGCTGAAAATGACACATGACAATAAGACCATTTTCATCACTTTAGGTAAGGATTTAGTCTTAAACGTTTACCCTAATTGAACTGTAGTTACAAATAAATATAAGTTCTCTAAGGGGTTACAAGTTTGCTAACCCGCACTTGGTCAACTTGGCAATCTATGGTCTTAACCCTCACTGTGAGAGGAGATCCGTGTTCTAGCAGTGGAATGATAAAAGGGTCGATAGTTCACTTCAATGAGATTCTGAAAACTTTTGTATAACATAAAAAGGAACACTGACTATTTGCAAAAATCACAAATCCAGGTGTCAGACTCTGGTCCACTGCAATCATTTTGTGCCCAGAGTCCAGAGCCCACATGAGGCACTTGTTTCATGTTTCTCCATGAGTTTCATTCGAAAACAGTATGCCACAAAAAATACAAGCCGAATCTTCTTCAGGGTCTAGAGCTATATTTCCTATTAAGGTGTCGGGCTCACTGTCTGTATCGAACAACACAGTCTCCTCATTATCTGAATCTTACATAATATTATTTTTGCCTTTTTCCCTTTTGATTTCTTCTCGTTTTGTTTTTGATACTTGTTCTTTGTCAATTAATTTCCTTTTTTAATATTTTTATTGTTTCTTTCTATGAGATCACTCTTGTAGACCCAATTATGGAATAGTCCATAATTGGGGGTACTATAAAAATAAATAAAATAAAAAATAAAATCAGTTTATTGATCCATCAATTTCTATAGTTACATGTAGTGGGATCTCTCCCGGTAAGTTTATATAAACCTGTATTGGGAGACTCCCCTCTTCCTCATGTGTGGTGTTTATGAGTAATTGTAGGATTTTAAAATTAGCTTAAATAGATAAATAATTAAATAAAGTTATATAAAATAAATAAACTAACATAAATAATAAAAATAAACAAGTAAATAGATAGATAGGTAAATAAATAAAATATATAGGTTACATATGTTAATTAATGTTATCATAAAATTCTAAAATAAAATATTAGAATAAACTTTTATAATAAGATGGATTCTATATCCTCATAGTTAAGGGTTTTTAACCATGAGATTGATTACCTTAGATTTGCATTCTGTGGAAGAGGCATTGTATACATTTAAGTATCTATTTACTTTGTTGTATATTTTAATAGACTGTGCAAAAAATTGTTTAGATGCCATAGTGCCATAGTTTATTAGATATTTTGGGTTCAACGCCAACACTTTTATGTACTTTAATTATCCATTGAAGTACATATAATTGCCGCACAGTCAAAACGTTTGCATCAGCATATAAGCTTACTGTCCTGTAAATTTTATTCTTCTTGAGCATAATCTTTAGTATAGAACGTCGGGCACGTTCTATATGTATGATTTTTTATTTTTATGAGTGCCACCCCATATCAGAATGCAATATAGTAAAATTGACTGAACAAGAGCTATGTAAATATAGTAGTTCTTTATTTGAAATATCTCTCAAGTGTTTAAATATATGTATTAAGTTTCGCGCTCTATTTGCAAGTAATTCTAGATGAGGTTGCCACGATAGATTTTTATCTAGTAAAATACCTAAATATTTGCTATTGTCTACTTTATTAATTTGTGGGCACTTACGTGGATTACTACCAATGCCATCGCAGAAGTGAGTAGTTATAGTTAGATTAGAATTAGGCTGTACTGAGTTACGAATTGAAAAAGCAATATAATTTGTTTTAGTTGTATTTAAGGATAACAAATTTATGTTTAACCATTTTATCACTTTTTTTAGTCCTGTCTCGGCAAAATTATACACTTCTGACCACATGTCATCATGAAATAGAATTGCTGTATCATAAGCATATGAGATGATATTATGATTATACTATAATCTGTCCATATTTGGATTTTCCAATGACTTCAAACTGATATTCAAATTTGTATATTTAAGAAAGTAATACCATCAAAATACCGCCAAAACCTACAAGAGAACATCTAAACCATCTCTAAAAGTTATAAAAACAATACTGTGTGCACTTTTTGTACGAAAAATACGTAGGTATTTTTTGCATACCTTAGAAAGTTATGTGGCAACGACAAAACAAAACACTATGACAACGACAAGAGGGCTCGCTCGATTGGCGTGTTACATGTTGTACGCGCGTATGGGGATAAAAAGATAGACACAAGCTGTATTGTTGCGTGTGTGAGTTTCCGTTTGAGAGAATTGGCAATATTAGGGATAGTATCCCATATTTTATCATTTTCCACCTATGCTTTTGTTCTTAATTCTGTTTAATTAACCATACTTAGCCTTTGTTGATTTTCGTAATGTTTTAATTTGTATGTTTTGAAAGTGAATGGGATAAAAATTTATTCGTAAAATAACAATTAAAATGACATGGATCGTTTTTTTTTCTTGATTTAAAGTTACATTGCTCCTTTGACTGTTATAAATATTTATTTTAATTATTGTAAATAATATTTTACGCTGTTCATACAGTATATGTGGATATACTATATATACATACGTACATAATTCTTAATGCCAATGTTACACTAAACATAAGAAAAGAAATTCCATTTTAAAATACGAACAGTTATTCCAATTACATTATACATCCATATATATAAGTTATTGAAGCAATTATAAAGTCTAAAATACGTATATTAGGAAAATTGCTTTGTTGAATACTTTTAAGTTTTCCAGTAAGTTCTTCGGTAAATATATTATAGTATGTAGTGACTTATAAGTTATAATAACAAATAATAATATCTTTATTATATGTAATGTGTCGATGTTGTTGAATATAATAATAATAATAATTGTCGTATGGAAACTTACATTGTATGTGTTATGGGACATTAATGTATGAAATGTAACAAGCTGGTATCACTAATGTGACAAACATACTATAGTAAGTGTCGCAAGCGATTGTTTTTCTTAAATATACTTAACTATAGTTGTTACGTTAACTATATACGTTTTATCTATTATATTACATAATCGTATAGATATAAATGTAAATTATATGGATAACGTTAAACTTAAATTTCGTTTGGTAAATGTAAGTCTTAGATTGTTAATATTTATATTATAGTTGTAATGTAAATTAAGCTCTGGCCATTGATATCCAAAAATAAAGTAGTTTAATATATTTATATCGTCACTGTACGATGTTAATCATAATTGTGTTAGTGTTAATATGAGGATTAAGAATTTTTGCGTCACTAAGTGACTTATGGTCGTACATCTTGGTATTATCCATTAGGTATATCCTCGCAGATGCTTGATGCGACAAGCCGAGGACAGGGCGCGATGCCGCTCATTGGGGGAGGCCTATGTCCAGCAGTGGACTGAGATAGGCTGATGATGATGATGTTATTTTTAAATGTTTTCCATAATACTGTTTATTTTTAATTGTCCTTATTTGTAAAATACCTTCACCAATTATTTATTAATTTTAACAACATCTGCATAATACATTCATGACTTTCGTAATGGCACGTTCGCGTAAATAATTGTCTATTCAAAATTTTATACAACTTTGGCATTATCGTGATATTTCATATTGTTTCCCTTAACAACGTAATCGATAAATATGGTCACACCTAAAATTTTTTGAATAGTCGCGAATGTTTTTTTTTTATGTTTAAATATTAAATTATACATTCTACATTAAAGACTTAAGATTAAAAATTCTTTGTTTTTGTAAATTTTTCGTTTAACGGCATATTATACTTTGCCGATAATATTAATAAGTAATAGTTGAATAATTATTGAAATTGAATTAAATTTTACATTTATTCTATTACTCTAATATTATACCTACATTTAAGTTTAACGCTGTAAGCAGATACCTATGTGTTTTAAATTAAAACGTGTGTACATCTTTGCCTCGCTAGTTTTATAACGGCAATTAGCTTTGTTGTTAACTTATAAATAGTAAAATATGTTTTAATAATGTAATATTGTATTTCGATATAACAATTGTAGGACGTGGAGTGTACGATCTTAACTTAAGGGTGATTGATGTCTAGAAATAAACTTGGTGTGAACTGTTTATAGTGTTTTATTTATTTATTTATTGTTTTATTAGTTATTTGTGAATACAATGCGAATAGAATGTTCTACAGTTTTCAAAGTAAACTTTTATTTCTGTTATGGACCTATGAACTGGGAACAATGTCCTTATACAATTATGTCAGGTCCCGTACAGGCTAGGCGGAGAGCCTCGAGTGTCAATTATTTGTTGAATACTCCGCGTGCTCCATCTACATTCACACATACCTACATATAGTGCATTCCGGGTATCGGGGTTTTTTGAACAATCAAATCAAATCGCTTTGCGTCTATTGTAGCGTAGAGAATTCCTAGGCAAAAAAAAGTACCATTAAATAAAATGCTCAAATACGTTTAATCTGTTTTTCTATACTTAGTTTTTCGTGGCAGCCTCGATCAGAGAACCCAATACCGGAACGACCCCTCAATCTCGCAGGCTTGCGTGAATAAGATTTTCAATCCTATGAATACGCAAGACTGGCTTAACTAACGATAAGTTAATAACCTTTGGTAGAACGACCCGGTATTGATATAATAGTTAGACACAATGTTGAAAAAAATTTCTTGGAATTTTAAAAATGTTTTCACGCCTGTATTTCCCGATAACGTTTCACCAGTTACGTTTACGTCTCATTAATAGCGGGTCATTAATCCCATTAATAGCTGTCATTGATCCCATTAATAGCGGGTGAGACTATTGCTATACATCGGGCAAATATCTGTACTCTGACGCACTACCAGAAATTTCAATATAGAAAAATCCAATAACACTCAACCCAGGACCTCGCGAACGGTAATCGCGCTTGCAACCCACTCGGCCTACGAGGCAGTCATGGGTAGATTAGGTATTCGACGTGCTATTATCTTCATCATCAGCGACCTATCTCGACAGGCCACGGGCATTCCGTAATGTATTACTAATATGTATGTTAAGGGAAATTGGTATGTTAAATAAAACACAAATTATGAGTGCGTGTTCAATATATTCAAATACATTCAGCGTTACTCCAGCACTCGAACTAATGTGATCTAACCGTTTTATAATCGTCCTACTGAAAAGCAATACTTAGTCAACATAATATCTATATGTATTAGATAACGTTTCGTATCACAAACAACATTAACTTGACCTTGACATTAACATAGTCTGCCATCGTACAATCAATAATACATGGGTGCATATTTGTTACAGTGACACTATTATATTCTACAGAGTGCTACATTTCTCTCCGCGGTAAATGAAGCCGACAATAGAATTGTGTTTGTGTGGACATATGGTAATCTTTCTTTCGATGTTGTAAAAAAAATAATGTTTTAATAAAATAGAAGGGGTGACAAGCAAAACACACGGAAACACTAATTAATGTAATTATATTTTTAAAAGCGATTTATTCGTTAATAAATGTGGATATCTACATAAATATGCGACTTCTGATAAATTAATTATTTAAGACTGTAAAATGTTATAATCATTTTAGTAAATTTTCAATCTCTACGACCAATAAATTATTCTAATTACATTATATCCATGAAAATATTACGAGGAATAAATTTGACTTTGATGAATTTTTTATAAGCAAATAGGTATTCATGAATATCTAAGGGAACATGGTCAATACGCATTCTTCACGCTTCACGCGATACTATATTGTTAAATATGCGAAAATTTTTTTACTACATAGAAAATTGAATAAGATATGACTCGAGAGTATAAGTTCCAGTCTCTAGAGTCTCACCTTCCACAGTACAGATGGATCGACGTGTACGTGCAAAAACAGATGAAAGTACATGAATTACTGAAAGAAAGATCACATAGAAGGATCGAGAAGTTAGTAACACCCTGTATCATTCTAAATTTACTTAAATATTGCAGGTCAGTGAATTTTCAATCGGTCGTGTAACAAAGATGTACATACATCAATGTTTGCGACAAATACCTACTCATTTAAAAGCAAGTAAATTCACTGACCGAACGATATAAATAATTTTAACAACGCTCTCATAACTTGCCGCATCTTGGTCAATGTTAATGTTTTATTCATCTAATGTATAAACAGCAACATATATTATAATTTAAAATGAGTACAATAGGACAGCAAAAAGTTTTAAAACGCTGCAAATCGTTTTTAAGAGACGAAAACTTTAATATTAGTAGATATAGTTCTATGTTTCACATTTAGTTTACCGCAATTACAAGCGTCTAAATTGGATATCAAGACGACGAGATACTTATAAGTCTGCCATATATGAGACCATGTACCTATCAAACAATGGTGTTATTAAGAATCTTTACATTATTTACATTAGTAAGTTCATCAGCCGGTGATATGTAATGTTATACAAATGTTTAAGTCCAATAACAAATGTTTGTATTTATTGTTACAAATTCATCATGGGCAGTCTGATTCAGTCCACCGCTGGACCTAGGCCTGCTGTAAGACGACGTTTGCTCAAAATTCCCACGCTGTAAATACGAGTGGAGTATCGCAGAGTACAATCTCTGATACTGCCCTCGCTAATGCCCGTCGGCGGGAAGGGCTTCTAGCTGAACTTAAGTAAATTGCACTGTCCTGCGATCAGCTGGTCGTCAAAGCAGCCTCTGACAGTAACTTGTTTAAGGAAATTAGATTGGGTTCCTAGTATGCAGCTTGGTAACCCTGATAGAAATGCTGAACTAATGAATAACTGAACTTAAGTAAATTGCACTGTCCTGCGATCAGCTGGTCGTCATAGCAGCCTCTGATAGTAACTTGTTTAAAGAAATTAGATTGGGTTCCTAAGATGCAGCTTGGAACCCCTGATAGAAATGATCTTTAATGTTTAAACGAATTCTATATTATGATTACTAAAACAATTTGATATAGAACTACATATTATGTATAATAACATTGACCAAGACAGGCGTCGGCCTACACGTCAACGTCTATCCTGCCCTCTAGAGACGAAGGTAGCGCCGCAGCATCTGACTAGTAGTACAATAAGTATAGTATCTAATATTTTATTCCCTATGTATATACAAGTAGGTACCCCTAAATTGATTTAACCGCTCAATACTAATTAATATATCATTTCCTCAAATTATGAAGCTTAAAGCTTTGTAAGGGGTCTCAAAATACGAGTAGAATAGAGTTACAAAAGTTCCACCATTGACGGTACAGTTTAAATATTAGTCTATGAAACTAACCGTGTAGTATAAGACAATGTTTTAGCAACATAAAAACAAGCCCCTCTTGTAAATAAAAAGTTAGTGAACGACAAGTAAGGTAACTGAAATATCGTTCAACAAGTTCAAGGCCTTAAGCCACTTTTGTTTTTGTTCTATGGCGCGAAAACAATAAAGTCAAACAAACGGATCTGTGTTTCGTTCCTTGTTCGATTACAAAACATCTTAAATAAGGATCACGATGGAATCTACTGAGATTTATTGTTTATACATTATCAAAAGCATTAGGTAACAACCATAATAACACACCAGATCAAACATATCGACGAACTAGAATAGTAGTAAATTAAATTCGAACCATTTATTTTCTATTAATACTAAAATATCTCTTTGTACGTAGATACTTCGTGTAGGTAATTAATTAATAACTAACTTAAGCGAAACCTTAATCGCCGGAAAGTAGATACCTACTGTCATGTAGTGCATAAAAAAAATGAAATATCGAATAAACAGTGAGTTTCATTTAACTATCGCTAATAATAATAAATCTAATGTAAATAGTTTGCTAATAGTTCATCTCTAAATTTGCCTAAGTAAGTATATCTAATAATCTGACACTGAAGCTAGTAGAAGTCGTTGTTACACTTTGAACAATTATACCTAAGTACCTATGTGACAACTAAAGTATCCGAAGCAGAAATACATTTTGTAAATATAGAAAAGGGTAACTACGAGGTACATAAATTATTCTAAATACTATTTTGCAAAAGGTACAAACTTCAACATTAAAACATATAGGTACACTTAGTAACAGTAATAGAAATGGCCGTCGGAAGGCTATAGACGACCAAGAATACGGTATATAATATGTTTAGATAGATATTGTCCGAAAGTTGCAGGTATAAAATTTGATAGTCAAAATTTTAGCTTAAAATCTCGCAGTAGATATTTTTAGATAGATTGACTCGAAAGATTTCAAAGGTACGGTTTAGTTGTTCCAAGAATGAATTTTTAGACCTAAGCGTTGGATTCCTTGAGATCTGTAAGTCTTGCGAGCTGAGCGGGCTCCAGCTCGTCTGGAATAGAGGCGCGGCCGGCTCGAGGCGCGGAGGGGGGCGACTGCGGCGCCGTGGGTGGCCCAGACGCGACGGACGCACCCGTAGACTCACCCTCGGACGCCGTGGAGCTCGAAGCTGGGTGGGGGGCAGAGTCAGCAGGGCCTTCGTCAGAATCTCGAAGGCACACCGCAGTCTGCTCGGACAACGACGACTCCTCATCGTCGTTTTCGTCATTACGATCCTGCTCTTCGGATTGAGCTTCGTTTTCGGGTGGAGGGAAGGGTTGTTCGGGTTCCTCCACCATAGGAGTAGCTGCTGTGATGACAATCTGCGCCACTCCCAGACCGCAATCTTCGGTAGGCAATTCAACTTTTGGCGGCGCAGGCTTCGGTGGAGGCGGGGCAACGACTTGCTCCTCCTCGTCCTAGCAAATGGTGATGAAATTTTAATCAAATTAATAGGCATTCGGTATTACAGTGAAGTAATTGTTTCATTGTCAATTATCACTTTAAGAACTCCCCCACGAAAAGCAACAGTTATATGATATCGTATTAAAGATGTACGTAATTGGTTCGATTACGACTTCACCCCTTGCAGTGCATAGCTTAATAAGTGTGGGCCGTGTCACATGCAATGTTATTTAAACGCAATTTACAAAATACATTAGAAGTTACTCATGTCAGGGAGCTACCATCTTAAAATTACAATTCAGCATTACCGTTGCCATATTTTTTTTAGATATGTATCTACTGAAAAAATCACAGCACAACCTCATAACACTAGACTATTAAAAGGTTAATATTAATTAATATTGAATAACGCACTTAATAATATAATTGAAGTATATAATAAAGTCAGATTTTGAATTTTCTTTTCTTAATTTTTTTAAGGTGATAATTGTAACTATTTATCATGTTACTGTGAAGATTAGTAATAGGCGTCGATACCCGTAAGTAATAAGCGTAGGCGTAATAAATAGCCTACTATTTTTATAAATATTTTTATAGTAAATTTTATCGAGTCTTTAATACTTGTAGGTACATATATATTTAATATCATTATATCTACTAAGGTGTAATAAAAGCATTTTATCATGCAATTATAAAATCTGGGCCATGCTTTTGATATCGCTGTCAAAGATTACACACGACTTTTTAATAAATATCCAAAATTTTGTGTAATATTGAATCCTTTAAAATTATTTTTCCTTAAAATGATACTTATTACTTAATAGGTTGCAGTAGCAGTAGTGACTTACTTCAGTACCTACTAATATTGTGACAATTAATGATATTAGTTTTCATTACTATAGCACGGATGTACGTACCTCATACACAAACTGAAATTAAGCAAATCGCACGCACGGACTGCCACATAATTATTGTGGCAACATTTATAGTCTGGAAAATTCGTCGGTGACAATCCCATAAACTGCGGGCGACGGCCAAATTATTTTCGCGCCTTTTTGGCACCCAAACAATTCATAATGTATATTTATCTATGTGTCAGAAATATCTATTAAGAAAGTAGCCCAAATAAGTATTTTTATTAACACTAACCAACTGCAACGGTGATTTGATAATAAATGCTTGTTTAATATTTTGTACGTATAATAAAAGCAATACTCGTTATTTAAATGTGTTTTATATATCGTATTAAACAATTCCTTAAAATGATCCATCTTCATTGAAATATGATTGTAATTTGTCATAGTCGAGAAATATGTATATTGCTTCATATCGCCCAAAATGTAGCTTACTCTACAGATTATACGAGTACCTACCACATACACAAAATACTCATTGCTAAGCCTTTATACATACCTATATAATTCTACATACGTGTACCAAAAAGTGCTATTTGTAATTTAATATTTAGCTAACGAAAAATACTATACACCTGTAGATGCAGGTAAAGAAGGACTTTATACAATAAGTATAGGTATACTTTTTCATTACAAAAATTTTATAGGCATAATGTTCAATAAAACAAATATTTTATTTATGTTGTACCTACAAGCAAATAGGACTATATGTAGGTACGTAAACTACTTAAAACATTCATACAATCTATTAATTCCTTCTTTAACTGTAAGTATATAATGTAAGATGAGCTGTTTTAGTGAATAATTCTGAAAATGAAAAAAATAATACTGCGACAAAGCATAGTGAAACCAATGACGCCAAGCACACAGACCTACAATAGAGTATACGAAGCACAAACAATAGCGACCTAAGGCAGGTACAAAAGTTAATAATTTCAAACCAAACCTCGTCCGAAAAATTATCACCAGCAACTTCATCGACTGACGCGTGGAAAAAATTTCAAACAATATTAAAATATTAATATGGTTACGTGAGAACATAATACGGCTTACTAAACACATTAATTACATTCGAAGTATTAGATATACTAAATAGCGAAAGTTGGAAGTGAATGATCTTTTATCAAGTTACTATATTTTCATAGTAAAATGTCTTCAAAAGTAAGTTGTAAGTATATACATATTTCATTAAAATGTTATTTAACTTCATACATTGTATTTACATTTTTTTTAATAAAATACCGTACAAATTGTTTAACTAAATGAACATAGGCTACCATCTGTCAGATTCCAGTGATGGTAAAATATAGATTTTAAACAATTTTCCAATAAAGTAGTTTCTATTTCTAGGAAATCGACCCTTCCCCTAACCTTAACTTTGCATTCATTTAAGTACTTCTGTCCATCAACGATACTAACTACCCGGTCGTTAGGGAATCTAAATTGCATTAGAACTGTTTAAATTTTCATACTAATCGTAACAGCGAAGACTATTCGACATAATGCTCTGTAATTTTTTAAATAAGGAACATTTCCTCATTGATTCCCTAACTAGGTTTCGTGTAGAAAATTGTTAATTGATTGTTGTTATATAGTCATTACCGGCCTTTCCTTTTAAGTAATAGAATATTTCCGATTATTACCTGAAATAATTAGGAGGTACTAATGTTGAAAAACAAATTGGAACTGAACTTACCAACGATGGTGACAGTGGGAGCAACCGGCGGGGGTTGTTCGACAAACTGTGTGTCGTATTGTTCGTGTTGGTTCCTACTTAGCTCTAAATTAAAGCTAAAGTCTGGCTGACTGTCCATGGAGTCGCCGAGGTCGACGGGCGGCGGTGGGGGCGGGTCGAGCGGTGGAGCGGCGCTCTTAGTATTGTTGTTCTCACCCACGATCACTAGCAGCGTCCGAGAGCAACAAATATTTCAACCAAGGATAGTACCCGAAAGTTACAACTAATACAATGCGCTTTTCAGTACACCCGTATTGCGAACTCAAAAGACGATGTGGACATCATTTGAGCCGATATCACCGTAAGAACCATGAAATACAATAATTCCAAGTCCACTGAAAAGCGGCAAAGATACATTTTTAGAAGGTGTTAGAAACAAGCTCGTAAAAATTAAAAAGTTGTTCAAATGGAGACCAGTAACGAAATCAGACACTTGAAAGTCGGAAGATGTGCAGAAGTGATCATAGAATGCTGGGAGATAGGAACCAAGAACACAAAGTAGTATTTTAGACGGGTTAAGAAGATTTATTTCTCAATAGAAGACCGATTTTCGAAGGTGATGTTAAAATTCCTATTAAAAACCTGGATCTGTAGCATCCTAATCTTTTATTTGGGTGAGCTTTCGAATACACAATGCTTAGGTATTTTAAAAATACCATTATCGTAATAAGGATTCAAGGATATGAATTTATCTCTAATTTATTTTATAAGACTCTATATATGATCGTGCAAAAATATCATGCATTAATGACGATATGAGATGGACCCATGATTTTACGGTACGGAGAAATTACAATCGTATTATCTCTCTATAAATGTTCGAAACGTGCCATTCGATGAAACTGAGACGGTCCATTAAATACCATGCCAATTGGGAACCAAAACCACAACAATTAACCCAACCAGCCAAAAGCTATCTATTGCATGTAAAACTGCACGTACACCGTATGCCCACTATTAATACCTAGATACGTACATACAATACAAAATATACGTAAACTGAGCTGCAAACCAGTTTTTGGTACTCGAACGAGGACAACTTTACAACAGTGATTGTAAACTCAAATCGCTCAGGAAAGTAAAAAATAGATTTAGAATATGATACACGATATCATAAGGCCTATTTACATTTTGCTTCCCGTTATTAACTGTTATCTTTATACAAATGTTCACACGTGTTATTAATTGAAATAGAAAGTTGTCCAGGTGCGATAGGCTAGTGCACAGGAATAGAGGGAAAGAGAAAAGAAGAAGGAATAAGAGATTAATCTTACTTTCTTCGTCGAAACTTGTGCCTGGAGGAGTCGCTGGAGGCGTCGCGAATACTGGCGCCGCCGAGCTAAGAGGTGTCCAATCATCGCCGCCGCTCAACGGCTCTCCATTCTAATGTAAAAATAATTGATTATATATCGAGACAAAAAGAAACATTATTAGTACATATATGTTATAAAGTCATAGAACACGTGATTATTTATTTTACCTTGTCTCACACGTCCAGCTATAGAGGATATAGAATTATTACATTTTTAGGCAAGGCTTACCTCATCACATTCTTCTATGATCAGCGATGGGAAGTTGCCGATAACTCCATTAGCTTCACCGCGCCACCAGCCGTCGTCAACACCGTGAGCGTCACGGGACACAATGCGAATTATCTGTATTTAAAACACGTCGTTCGCTTTAGTATAGATCATTAATATGATTTAAAAACTTCATTATATATAAATTTTAATGAATACCTGTCCTTCTTCAAGGTTGAGTTCATCGGAAGCTTCTGCATCATAGTCGTACAGAGCAAAGCAATACCCAAGTGTCGGCAGCTGTTCTGGCGGAGGTTGAGGAGCAGCTTCAACCTTCGGTGGTTCTTCGACCTTTGCCTCATCTTGTTTGACAACTGGTGCCGAAATGACAGAAATCTGATCAGGTGATTGCACCACTTCAGCGTCCTCGCCTTCCACAGTGTAATCCACCGATGAGAATGATATTTGAGTCACTAGACCTGGAGCACTGGACGCCTTGAAAAATCATAATGAGGCATTGTTATAAATCGTTATGATTTTATAGCAACTGTACAATGTAAGATGTGCAGTAGTACCTGTTCACGGTCGACGTCTAGGTAGTTGTGCGGGACATATCCTTCTTCACCGCGGTAGTTGCGCGCGCGGAGCCAGCCGTCGCCGTCGCCCTCGCCGACCACTTCCAGCT
Organism: Parelbella ahira ahira; assembly: GCA_018244795.1. Lineage (NCBI taxonomy): Eukaryota > Metazoa > Arthropoda > Insecta > Lepidoptera > Hesperiidae > Parelbella > Parelbella ahira. The sequence goes on from DWME01001197.1 coordinate 21,599, forward strand.
GTTCATTCTCAATGATCGAGAGTTCATCGGGATTTTGCGCCTATTTCGAAAGTAAATTGCATATCAGAAAAAAACACATTTACGCACGTACGTCAGAAGTTAAACTTCTTTAGTAACAAAAAGAATTATGTTGCGTTATTCAAATAGATAAAATTGTTATACAACTTTTGAGGGAGTAGTGAGACCCGTTTGTTTATTCTCTAAAACATTGTACGAACTCCACAATTCCACTTTTGTATTTTGGAGACCCTATTGAGACCGAAACTAATAAAACCATTATGACATATTATATGTTACCTTATTACCTTTATTTTTACCTTATTACCGTTACCTTGTTATGAGCTAAAAATAAACTGATCTGTTTTGCCAAATGGGTGCAATCCAAAATGTCTAGAACTTAAAAAAAAGAAATTAGTATCAACCAAAAAACATAATATTTAGTAATTAAGAATCTTACGGTATATGAGTAGAGCGCAGTACATTTATACAGCGGGGCAGCTGGAGGTTCAGTTGTTTCAGGAGCGGGAGTCTCTTCCGCTTCTGTTTCTCCCCAGTTGACTTGAGTGGGATCGTCCCAGCCTACGGTCAATTGTTCGATACGCATACGTTCTTCTTCCAAATCAGCTAAAATAGGTTACATAGATATTATTTACAAGTTATACGTCACCAAATGACTTACACCTAACGTCTTCTATTTATTATTACCATCTACTTCTTCTTCGTGTTCGTCTTCGTTCTGCGATCCAGATGTAGTGCGTTGGTGCCCACCCGAAGTTGTTGCCACACCTGAAGTGGCTGGTTCTCCTTCAGTATTGTCACTATCGTAGAACGAATCAGAACTTGGTTGGTCCTGGTGAGAATGTGTAATTTACAATGCGTGCACGGACAGAGGAAAAAGATTTTTTGTTTAATGTTTTTCTTTACTTACAGCAGCGCCCGAAGCATCGGTCCGGACACTGAGCAGACTGCTACTGCGGGGAAGAGTTTCTTGTACAGCCAATAAATCCACCTCCTTCAACCACTCGTCTACTGGAGCGCCGCTTGTCCTCAAACATTCTAATCGCGCCTCGTATTTTGCTTTAGATGTTTCAGATCTTCTAATGTTCGAACGCAGTTCGTCCATTTTTACCTCGAGGTCAGGACCATTCACATCATTTGGATCCACCTAAAAACAATTATATTTTAAACAAAATTTTGGATTTCTAATAACATTGTGCATCTTCAACTGCAGTTGTATCACCACGTTGATAGCTTTTGACGACAAAGTGTAATAATTTTTATTAACTGAGGAATATATGAACAGGGAAATGGATAGGTTGGGCTTACCTTTTGGCCAGCGTCTCGCATCGCTTGGTACAAATGGAGCTTTCTTGTAGCGTCCCTAACCAAGGCGGTCTCCCGTACTACGCGTGTTGCCCAGCGGCGCGCCTCCTGCGCAAGTGTTTGGGACACCGATTCGTGCTCCATGGTCACAGTCTCGACAGGGTCGTTGTCGCATGGTTCGAATTCGTACTGTTAAAACAAATAAGGTCTCATGTATGTCTCAATACTCTCAGTTCTATTCTATCTGGAATAAGTTTTGTCAACTCCAATGCCAAATTCAAGGCTTTGTGAATGAAGTGCACATTTAGTATCTACCGTTGTAACACAAATGGACTGTAATGAAATAGGTATAATTCAGATAAAAATCATTTTGAAAATCATACAATAATCACAAATGTACATCAACATTTTCCGTATCTTTGAATTGAAGTTTGTGTTATAAACTTACATCAAATACAACTTCACTTCTGACAAGTTTCTTTACTTTTTTTGAGGAAGACATGTTGAGTGTATTTGCAAAAAAATTACGGATATTGGAAGGCAGAGGAGTGTCTCCGGCGAGGATGTGAGCACGACTGGCCACTCTAGTCACAGAACCACGCAAGCAGCTTCGGTCCACACATGCAGTTAAGTACCAGTAAGCCCCGAGCTTACTTTGCTTATAACAACTAAATGCTGTTCTGCAGAACTTTGTAATTTAGGGCACTAAGTGCAGGTGTTCAGTAAGTACAGTATAGCTAGTTTCGATATTTATTGGTACATTAGTTAACGTGTTGTATTAGTTTGCATTAGAAGTTTACCTGAAACTACGGTCCAGTTACAAGTTGTAAGCACTAGGAAAATTACTAAGCGTTGTAATTTATGTCGCGAACAAAATATCAATTTGACTTACCTGGATATGCTGCTTCAGCACGGGGTAGTATAAATACAGGCATTGTAGATTGTACTCCCGAGTGAGCTGTTGTGCTTGGTCCCTTATCTTGCCGAACGAGTGCTGGGTGGCTGAACAAGTGAGCAACTCGGTGCGGCCCATCAAAGTAAGAAACTCAGAAACCTTTTCGTATACAGAAGATTCCATACTTTGCATGCACGATTGCAATTCCACGAGGAAATATCGGTTCTGCGAATAAAATTAAGTTATTGTTAATGTAGTTCACGACATTGTTATATACACAATATTTCATTCAGCGTTGATATATAATAACGTGCATTAATAATGAGTTACCTGGTGGGCATTGGCAGCTGCAATACTCAAGAGGTAATCGTTCCTGGCGCCAGTAGACTTTTCTTCTAGTTGGTCGCGACGTGACGACACTTTGGCACTGTTCTTTTGAAGCGACGTTATAGACTGGAAGAACGAGCCCTTCTTCTTTTTCAACCTAAATATTTTAATACTCATTACTTTAATATCTTTGCACATCGTAGAACATTCCAACATAAGGTCGTTTGATCTCGAGGTTAATTATTTTGAAAATCGAAATTGAAATTTAAAATTGTTATTTAGTTCGAACTAAGCATAACCTGTGCTAGGATAACCAGATAGCCGATAAATTACATGTATGTACTCGTACATATAAATATACATCTATATAGCGATCTCTATGCACCCGATATAAAACAAGTAATAAAATTATGCCCATCACACAAAAAAAATATCCTGTGCGGTAATCGAATTCACCACCGTCAACAGTCACGTTTACTAACCGCTTGACCATAGGGCCAATCAATCAAAAGTCCTCGAGTAGTTATTAAAAAATCATATAAAATATCTATTCTTTCTACGTATTAAATAATCATACCTATAAAATATCTATTCTTTTTTTTTAAATATAATTTTACCTCACGCCAGTTTTCTTGCGAAGTGGTCAGAAAACAGAGTGACTGTAAGCATGTATTTTTTTTTACATCAATTACGCCTCTGGCTTTCGGCAGACAGAAGTTATTTGAAATGACTGAAATAGGGAAGTTCTTCGAAAACTTATTGTTTCCTTACTTGCCTAAGATTTGGAACTCCTCAAACTTCTCAAACAACTCCTCCTCAACTAATATGTGTTCCTAGTACATATTTGGACAAAAACAAACTATTCATATATGAAACCAAAGGTATTTCTTATACAATTATAACTACGTAGTGCATAACTTTATAAAGTTTATCTATAGAGTATAATAAAATAACAAAAAATCACTATAGTATAGTAGTAATGTTTAATCGAATAGCAATAATAAATAATTCTTGCCATGACAGATTTAAGAAATTTTTATCTGATTTGTCGGTTCTACCTCACAGGCTCAGGCCGGCTTTCTCGAGTCGACATCAAAGCTAAGGGTTTATACTCGAAAGAATATATTTATTCTACGTATAGGGTGACTTTGAAGTGCCATAACACCCTAAGCCTTTTAGTGGAACTAGTATCAAAATTAAGTTAAGCTTTCCGAAGATTATCCTTCACAAATAAATGCGCAGACAAAATAAGAATTTGTTTACGTAGCGATTACGTATCAATAACATAGAATAGAATTATTAATTAAAAAAGGCTATTATTATATGGAGTAACGAAAACACTTATATTCGCGGATGGAATTTACTAAATTACATAACGCCGTTATTTAGAAACATACAATAAATATTAGTTACAATATTTACTTATATTTTTCAGTATGAATTGGCGGCGAGAACCATTACACATGTAGATACGTTATGTACCTACAGCCAGTATATTGGCGCAATGAGATAACCACCTCAACGAAATATTTATACTAACATGTTCATAGAGTATTTTCGGTATTGAGCCTGTTTTGTGCTAAAGTAATTTTACAAAACTAAATTTATATCGAAGTAACAACCGTCAGCAACTATGAAGAGCGTCTAGATTGACAGCTGTCGCCGTAACTAGTCAAGAATTTTTAAAGTTTTACCTTTAATAAAAAAATGAAATCACTCGTTACTTCGCCGAGTGCCGCTGCCAACTCAGTGTAAATTGCATCTTAACCGTATCTCGAGCCAATTTTCAGGTACATGACCTTATTTAAAGAATGCAGAAATACATAGTAAAACATATGCTATCCTACGTGAATCATTCATTCGTTTTAAAACTAAAACTTTCAATCTATCAACCCTGTGACCTGAAGTAAAAATTACAACGTGTTAATTTTAAGATTTCTGTCATTTACGCTCGGAATGATTCAGAAAAATACGAGATGAGCAAGTTTATTTGTGAAAGACATCATTAATGAAAAAGGATCTCATATTAGTTCGAAAGTAGTCGGGCCAGCCGTGAAATAAGCCGTTACATATATAAACACGTGTAAGAGATAGGTTTCAATATTCAGTTTCCTTTATTCAGACGTGTTATCGAAATCATAGCGGCATGAAGAGTACAGATTTACCGTTACGAACACCTTTGCACACCCTTTATA
>DWME01001198.1:0-26326 GCA_018244795.1 Parelbella ahira ahira
CGGCCATTTTGTTGTGTAATATTTCATTTCAAAATGCAATGATGAATTGTTGGTACGTGAATACATGTTTTTGTGAAAATTGTTATTTTCCGACTTAAGTAATTTACGCGCCAGGCCCCTTACGGGGTAGGCAGAGAGCCAAATATTTATATTCTTAGAGATTCTTAGTACTTATGCATTCATCATTCTTTTCATACTCAATTTTTAATTCTCATTTTTTGTGACATAGCAATAATTAGAATTCCATGAATTCCCTATACATAAGTATGCGTAGGTATACACAATGTGAAATATGGCAATAGGCGTAAAACATAACTGGTAAAAAATACGAGTACTGCGGATAGTACTCCCATTTTCACTCCATTCCTATCATAGAGGAGCTCCTCTGACTAATCTTTTTGAGCAATACAGGTGATGTTACATTATATTTTGAATTCGCCGAGGAAAAACATGGTACAGTAGATTCTGAATGTTCGTTCACTGATCTATTAAAGCCAGTTGAATTTTAATTCACAGATGAAGATTTTTCGTCATACGCAAGAAATTTAAACATTACTCATCACCATCTCACCGGACGAAGCGCCGACTCAGAGCAAAACAATTAAAGAACATTAAACCCGTTAACAAATTTCCTAATAATGTTAACGTATAACTGTATTTTCTGTGTATTCTGTTTACAATACCGCCCTTGTAACGGTTTGGGATGGGCAAGCTTACAGCTTTATTACTTTATAGTTCTGACCATTGTGTTAGGGGTGGAAGGGTTCGCTTCGAAACGACAAACTTCCTGATAAAGGATTGGATATAAATAAAACTATTACAATAATAGTTTGTGTACTCACAAACCATTGTGAATAATAGTTGTACTTGGCCGGATCGAAAATGTTTGTTGTTTCATCTTTCACATTTTTACCGCCAAAAGACTTTCACGTTTATTAGTGTTTTTTAATCTTTTTGTATGTTCCTTTCTTTGTTTCAATAACTGTTTTTACCGAACGCATCATTACAATGCTCTATTGAAATAACGTATCGTTTGAAAGGTTTAAGCTCGATTAAATATTACATTTTGATTAAACTGGTAAATCTAAAAACCAAGCATTATGTTCTTCCAAATGAAATTCCAAAAAGCACAGCGTTCAGTGAAAATATATATATTATTATTGTCATCAATTCTGTCAATTAATCCGTGACAAAAATGATTATTGTTAATTTATCATCATGCCAGGTTTCTTACTGGGTAGGCAGAGAGGACCGAGTGCGAAATAACTCTATGCATACAGAAATGACGTGATTCTTCTACATTCAGCGCTCTCTTCATCATTGAAATCTGATGTACACCGGCTTCATTCCAATATTGAGAAACCCGTATATTTAAAAACTATACATGAAACTAATAAAATTATTATAATTATTTACAAAGCGTGGTTTGCGAACTAAAGATCCTTAAAATGTCTTAATTGCTACATAAATTATTCAATGCATTACAAAACTAGCAAATAGGCAGGCGGGCCATCGGATGATGTGTGGCCACTGTGGCTTATGGACATTTGCAGCATCCGAAGAATGGCCAACGCTTTACCGGTTTTAAAGAGAGTTCTCTTTCTTTTCGTGAAGAATAACACCAACATATTATTCATATTATCTTTTTTACTACTCTTCTCTTAACATAACCATGTCTTCATTATGGAGGGTCGGATCAGCTAGAAGAAAGTTTTAAGCTAGTTTGAACTGTCACAGAGATTTTATTTCCCGCTAGAAATTATTACCTGCATTTTATTAGCAGCCTATAAAAAAGCGAAACTAGAATATAGCGGTCTAATTTGCACTTCGATCGATCGAAACGTGTAATTTGTGTGTAGCAGCTAAAAGCGCTGTAAAATGTTAAGTCTGTGGTACATTGAGCATATATTTATTGATAGTAATTTGTTTTTACTTATGCTGTTTTAATGGTTCGTTATTTGATCATAATAGATATGATTATGCTTAGAATATATATTTTTGCGTGAAATCGGACTGAAATATTGAAAAAAAAAACAGCCCGAAATTAAAATGACGGTAATTATGTCAGTTTATTAAATGGTTATGAAAAGTGCTACCATTTGACCACGGACTGTTATGTGTGTGACAACTATGAAACGTAAAGAGAACGTATTATGGTGGATAATTTATTTATAACATGACGTAGTAAAAAGGTTACATCGCGTCTGTAGGCCTCAAAGGTGTAGGCAGAGGAGTGTAGTCCACCGCAATTTTCATCTGTTACGTGTACGTCCCACCATGGAATAGTTCGTGAGCCTATTTCTATACACCGGACAATCCATTGTACATAAATTAGATCTTTTTACTCTCTTTCTCCATATAAACTTTAATACCGTGATAACTTACTTTTGCCTAATATTACACCATTCATTCCGCTTCATATTCTTAAAAATAATAAAATTGTCTTTTTACGTAATACTACACAGGTTTAATGAATATCTATTTAACGAAAATTACCATCGTTGTCGATTACCTCTACATCGAATTGCACAGTATCAATATTTCATATTATGCAAATAATATATGCGTCCATTGTGTCACAACTTCATCGGTTCCGGGCTATCAATAAAACAAACAAACACACAGGTCGTATTACTAATGCATGATGTAAATTCTGTGCCTATAATATTAGACGTGGTTTTATAAGAAAAAAATATAACTTTCGACCAGATGTATCAAGTATTCCTGTTGGAGGAGTCAACGTTTCTGGAACCCGTGAGCCTGTATCAAAAGAGATGAAAGTAGAAGAAGCGGTAGTAGACATGTTTGGTGTTCGTTTCTCTCTGCTAGCACTGTAAAGAACCCGGCGATATAATATTAATTTTGGTGGGTAATATGTTTTCAATAATTTAATTCAAGAATATAAACTGCAGTAAGACGACGGTATATACGAGCGCGTCCGATTATTTATTGTATCATAACGCCAGATCCCTCACGAGGTAGCTAGAAAGCACCGAGTGTCGGGTATCTCTACCAATTTCTTCATATGTCTATCATCGTCATCATCGTTATCAGCCTATATCCGTCCACTGCTGGACATAGGCCTCTCCAATAGCACGCATAATACTGTCTATGTGTAGATTTTATTAATACATGTACTCCGATGTCGTTAAATATTTGTATTAACAGATAAATGTATTAAACAAACTTGTAACTGCGTGTTATCAGACAGACGAACACGTCGGACAAGGCGATAAGTTGAATATATCAAAGGGCGTTTCGATTGTATTTTGGTCTATTCAAGGTATCTTAGGGTGAAAATACCCTCATGACAGTAAGCAGATTGTGGTGATTTGGAACCCCTACGTCCAGCAGTGGGCTGATATACGTTGATGATGATGATGATGACGAAAGTAAGTCAGTAAGCTGTTGAATTTTTCATGAAGAACGGAGATCGAGACTTGGTATGACACTTAATTAATACTTTGATCTGCCACTCTTGTGAAAATTAGTGATATTTTCCGCCCAGGACCGGAAGGAGTGGCGCAGATTAGGGGAGGCCTATTTCCAGCAGAGGACATCTAGAGACTGATGATGATTTTCTTGTTTGTAAACATCATTAATCATTATCATCGCAGTCCACTAACGTTTTCTGCAGAATATAATCCTTTTCTAAACATTACCACACACTTGTAGTTTTCTATATTTTGGATCCACCAGCTTCTAGTGAACTTGACCAGCTCATCAGTCCATCCAGTACTGGGTAAGCTTATTCTGCGGTGAACAATGACCCACTCATGGAGTTTTTTGGTCCAATGATCGTTATACCTTCAAGGTATGGCTTGCTCATTGCCACCTCTACTAGTCCAACAATCATTATACCTTCAACCTTGGTCATTGTCACGTTCCGCTAATTTTTGTTACCTGTGCTGTCCTTATATGGATGCTAATTAGCTATCTCAATAGGATTATATAAACAAATGATATTAGAGTGACATGGTCGTCGGAACTGGAGCAGAATGGCGTGGGGTGACCCTGATTGTCCAAAATTGGAGACTCTTCACTAAATTGCATACTGGGGAATATTTGTCAATAACCAGGAAATATACATATTATATTTGAGAGTGTACAGCACTCCCTTCGGCGATAACAGCCGCGATGTTACGTTTGTATACATATATGTAAATTCTAAGATAATACATAATCGAGAAATGTATTGTGAAGTGAAAAATTACTTGAATAATGATTAATAATATGTTGGAACAATACACACGGTCATTTGATCTCAAGCTCGGTAGAGTCTATATTATGGTGGCCAGAGACCTAACAGATATACATATATAAGGTAATAAAGGGACATTAGAACAGACGCTTTTGCTTATTATACATAATTTGTCTTGGTGGGAATCGAACACACGTACTCCGACTCAGGGCCACTAATAACTGTACCAACGGATCAGTTTAATAAAACATTATGCATAAATATTCACGGAAAGTGTCTCATAATAGGTATTGACGGTCACCATCACCATCGAAACCGTACGGATATTGGATTTGTGTCGTAACGACGGTCAAATTTGTTACTAGCGACATCTAGGAGCAAAAATGAGTAACTACCGAGTTAGACAATGGTTGAGTCCAATTTGATTATTTATTGTATTTTGGTTTGTTTTTAAATAATATGGAACAGATATGTATTACTTTATACAACTAAAATTCTAAATGTAGAGATTTTTTTTATTTTGAGTTATTTTCAAATATGGAGAGATTTACACAATTTAAATCTTAACGAATTCTTCAAATATAAGGTTTAACATTTTTATGTATCTAACGTAATACCGAAAAAAAATTTATTAATATTCATGATCGTTCATATAAATTACAAGTGATTAAATACGGTAAACTTAATATTTTAGGTATAGACAACATGTATCAAAGTATCAAAAGAAACAAAAAAAAACACAAACCGGCCATAACCTGCAATGACGATAAAAACCTTGAATAAAGTGTTAAACGCCATTAAGCATATTAGACTCAGGTAAAATTATTTTTACCAATATAACTTTTTTAAAGTCTAATCGAAACAGTTTAAAATTACTTAGCATTCCCAAAAATCAAGTTGAAACATTAAAATAGTTAGCCCGCCGGTTGAAAAACAGTCATTAATTATATAATTTCTTGCTACAATCGTTCTAAAAAGCCATAAGTAATCTCAGAGCTTAAAGCTTTTACAAGCTTGTTTGTGGCGTGCACTTTTTACAATGACGCGTCGGCTGCGTTCAAGATTTGTAAAACTTATTAAAATTTTATGGTCTATTCATTGCTTGTAAATTGTTATAATAAACTGCCTGTAAATTAAAAAGATGTTAAAGAAAAAATGAAATTATTTATATTAAAATATGTGACGAGCTTTTTTATATAAACTTTTGCGGTTAGGTCTCACAGAATTTATTAAGGCTCACAAAGCTGGGTCTCACACAATAGCGCGAAAGCTGTAAGCTTGAACGCAGCGGTAAGGGTCGCGGGGAGAGCGGTCGCGAGGAGAGGGGGGCGAGCCGCATGCGTATCGAGGCCCGGGCTGCATTCCAGTAGTTCGTCCGACCGCCGCGCGGCGCTACGTTACCTCCGCACGTCCGCGACGCCCGCTCACTACAAAGAACGCCTCAGTATTGTAAAAAAATCTGTGATGTATTGATTAATTCCATCGTTTCCCTAACACAAAAACCCCGGTCGGACTAAATAAAACGCGTTGCGGGAACTCCGTGTACGGTTTTAGTGATCTTTCGACGCTTTTAACTGCGGGCCACGTCCTATGGCATTCCACATTTATCGATGAATAGAATCTAGTGTGTGGACCGAACATGGTGGCCTGTACGGTGCGATGTTGAGAGTGGTCGGTTTGAGGGTGTTTTGTGTGTGCATCACGCTCGTTCTGTAAAGGAAATATATAGTTTGTGACTCTAAATATGGATTGGTATGCGTTGAACGCGAAAGCTTAGAAAAACTTGTCCGGGCGATGAAAGGTCTGCGTCTTCGATCGGATAATGAGAGTTCGTGAACGATAAACAGTAAGAATGGTGTCCTACGGTTACTTCGGGCTGCGGCAGACGCCTTGGACCCTTTTGGTGCTCATTTTCTTTATTGAAAGCGTTATGGGTAACTACGCTAAATCGTTTTATATACATTGGAACACAACAAACAGTATATTCAGAATAGACAATACGGATCACGTCTTCGACTTGAACAAGGGCAACGCACAGTTCGAATATGACCAAGTGAATATTATATGTCCAGTGTACGCGCCCGGCACACACGAGAAAGACACCGAGAAGTACATAATATACAATGTGAGCAAAGAGGAGTACGATACGTGTAGGATTACGAATCCAAACCCACGGATCATAGCGATATGCGACAAGCCGCACAAACTGATGTTCTTCACTATCACCTTCCGGCCCTTCACGCCGCAGCCGGGCGGGCTGGAGTTTCTGCCTGGGAAGGATTACTACTTTATATCGACGTCCAATAAAGACGACTTGCACAGACGCATCGGTGGTCGTTGTTTGAGTCACAACATGAAGCTGGTGTTCCGGGTGTGCTGCAAGCCGGAGGACCAGTCCCCGGCGCCGTCTCCGCAGCCGACTCCGCCGCCGCCGCCGCCGCCTCCGACCACTCAGACGACGACCACCACAACCACCACAGTGAAGCCGGTAACGAAGAAGACGCACAAGTACGATAAGTCACCAAACGAGGTTGTGAAGAGCGAGGAGCTGTCCTACTCCCGCGGCGCGGCTCTGGCCTCCTCTCTCGCCCTGGCCCTCGCTGCGAGCGCCGTCTTAGCGCCGCTGGCTCGGTGAATGTGCGCTAAAGCGGCGCGGCCGCCGCGTCCCGACCTACTCGACAAGCCCTGTTCGGCCCACACCACACACACTCTCCAATCTTTGAATTTGCGTCCAGACACTCTCGTCTTTACGTGAATTTGTGGAACTATCGTGGTAAAGTGCAGTGCTTAGGTTAGGGACGCTAGAGGCGTCAGTGCCCAATGACAATGGATTTGCGTGTCTTGTAAGTATTCGCGATAAGAAGACTAGAAATATACTATGAACTGAACTGAACTGAAGATTGGTGTTGCGGACGGACATTGGATAGCGTTGTGCGAAATTCCTAGTTATCTCCATAAAGTTCCAATGACAAATTTTAGTCCATAAGGAACCTATGAGCCTAATTTTTAATATTGTAAACTAAAGTATATCGGGCCTATTAAGTAATCGAACTATTATTATTAAAACTGTGTAGTTCATGAATGAGCTGAAACACTGTAGTTACGAAATTCATTTAAATATATATATACTATATATGTATATGAAATGTTAACAAGTGTAATGGTAATATAGGTTTCTTAAACCATTAGGAATTAAATTTTTATATTTTCACTAATGCAATGAAGGACATTTGATTAAGGATTAGGGTTCAAACGTATATAGGAGAAGTCTTATATAGAAAGTGAGTTAGGTAGATTTTAATTTAGTTCAAAAGACACTTTTTTTATTTTTCCATACGACCTAATGATTAGAATTTATTTATACGGAAAAAAAACTAGGGCAAGTTGTGAATCTTGTCCAGAGACACTGTGATTTTGGTTTTATTTAGTCGTAATTTTCTCTATGCTTTTTTATGTGATATAAAAATTATCGTATTTAAAGTGATGCATTTCTCATCTAATGATATTATTTCACTATTGACTGATTTGAAGCTTTTTCTAATTATTTTATGGGAGCAGTTTTTGATGCATTTAAAATTTTCTGATGCTTATCACAAATTTTTATAACTTTTAGTCAAGTTATCAGTCTGATAATGATATATTTTTTTTATACATAATGGCATCTGAACATCTGATATCTATGCCTTAGTTAAATAATTTTAACGCAACATCTTTTATAAAATCTATTTCCAACAGTTTGGAAACTCTTTGCTTTGTTGACATAGAAATGAGTGTCACAGATACAACAAAATCGAATTTCATCGCCAGTCTAGACGTATATAAAGAAGAATAGATCATAGCATAGAAGTGTAATTGTCTATGCTTTAAAACTTCCGGTCAGTAAAATAACTCAATGTCCAGTCATACTTAACTACTCAGTGTTGTCAATATACCACTTGTAAAACACTCAGAATTGTAAAACTGTTATAATAGAGCGGTGAAGTTTTCTAAACGCTTCGAGTTGTCAGCCATTTTGAACAACGCGGAGCTGACGACGAGGAACGTTGAAATATTCTCATTTAAGTATCACAGTATTCTGCATTCACAGTAAATGTTAAGACTAATTTTATATCAGTTAGAATAAACTAAGTTGTAGACGAACAACATATAGCTATTATTGTGAAGGCGATGTTATGGAGTTTCGAATTTTCTGTATCTGTAACACTTGTATGACGCTTTGTTGTTGGTAATTAAAGTAATGAAAATGTCAATACGATGATCATCTTTCCAAAATATTAATAAGTAAGCACAATATGTGCCATTTTGGGATCGTGCGACGAACGCGAACAACGTACACATTATGAAATAGTCAAATAGTTTAATAGTAGACGAAATAGACAGACCGGTTTTGAGTTAGACATACGCATTTAGTGGCAGTCGATATATTTTTAGATAGTGCTTAAGAATTTAATATCTGAGTTTGAAACTGTATTCTTGATAGTTCCGCACTAAATGCTCCAATTGCGATTGCATGTGCATGTGCAATGTCGTCAATGTTGCAGATAAATTTAGGTGCTATTTTTCTAACCGTTATATATTTTGATGTAACGAAGTATAATTTTGTTGTCATGAAAACATCAATTTATGTTCGGTTAAAGTAAATCAGTTAATCAAAATGCAATAAGGATGTCAGCTGTAGAAGAAATAATAGTTTACATGGAATTATTATAACTAATATCGCCAAGCTAGGAATGATTTTAGAAATTGTAATGGCTCTATCAAAGTTATTAACATTTAGTATAGAAATGTAACTAATAGCAAAAAGGACTACGAAGAATAAACAACAACGCCTTGGTATCAAATACCACTCAAGTCCCCACAGCGACACGAGACAAAGAATGGACCAAAACAAAAATAAATTTCCAACAAAAATAGATACATCATTAATGAGGCGCCATCAGACAACGACAAGACAGAAATAATCACAATATGGGATGTAACTCGTAATATATTAAAACAGAATCGAACGCTCGTAAACTGTTAAAAAAAGAAACTGTTGTAATTAACGGAGGAAAAAATACTGTAACAGAATTACAAATGCACCAAAACACAATGTGGCAGTTGACAAACAACGTCGCGCTAATGCATTGTTTCTTAAACAAGACATTTTTAAAAATACAACATTTCGACCGTCAAGCGATAGACTTACTCTCGTGAAACAATAAACATACATCATTTCTATTAATATCACTAGCTAAATGTTTACAGGAATTGTTTTGACAGTTTTATGAATCAGCTAAACTTGTCTCTCTATCGATATATTTCTAAGTGATATTTCTGTTCTGTCTCTCCATAATATATCGTTTTCTGTGAGATCTCAGGTGGAAATCGTGCATATTATTGCCAATACATTATTATATCGTCGCTATTAGTTTCCCGGTCGTGGTTAAACAAGTCTCTGTATTTGGGCTGGTTACCTTCCACGACGCTCATTTCCATACTCTGAGTGCGTCTATTTTTATTTAAACTAAACAGTTTGAATGTCTACTTAAGCGTTTCGTGGTACAGACGCTGTTTAACTTGTCTTTTGGCTATTTCGGGAAACCCTGAAGGGATTGTATAGGCATAATCAGCCTGACCTGCCCGTGATAATTCTGGAACGTGTGTCTTTACACGGAACGTGAGATTAAACACGCATATATGTAACACGTTGATTATAAATACGTGTTGGAATTATACTGAGTTTGTTTATGACTTATGGCGTAGCGTGAAAATAGTCACTAATCATATTACCGTCTCTTGATCTCCGTGAAATGAAGATGCTTGTAGCAAATTATGATCTGTTTAGCTAACTAGCCAACTGGTAGAATAGATTTGGATTTCCTGGATTGCTTAATATGCGCGATTCAATTTAGTCCATATCCAACGTAGTCGTCAATGTTTATTCATTACTTTATGAAATAACTTATATTTAACGGAATAGCAACATTTAAAGTCACAAAACCGATTTTTCACGTGAAATATGATGAAACGCTTCTAATTTAAAATGTATTACGATAGACAATACACATAAAATGTAGCGAGGTTATTATTCAAACCCGTGTAATTCCCGTGGAAATAGCACAATACACTTCGCAGTGACATCAAAGAATTCCTACCGAGTTAAATTGATGACTTCATATTAGTTAAACAAGGGGCTTGGAGCTTTTATTTTAAGTTCAACGTAGCGCCATTGGGTCGTGTTGTAATACGTATTAAGTTTCTAAATTCTGTGAAAGATACACCTGGAGACTGTTTAGATGAATATTCTGGGAATCATGCTAATTTTGAAGGTAGAGTTCTTACGAGTCTATGCCAATAACAAAGAGAAAAATAAAAAAGATTTAATATTGTAACATCTAATCCGACAGTTTTTTACAATACATTTCGAAAGCAATGAATATTAAATGTTTGTCAAATAAAAGAATATCAGCAGTTTAGAGCAGCAGGAAGTTTTCAATCACAATGAAAGAGGTGTTAATACCTGTACAGCAGTTGGATTAGCCACAGATTAGAGGATTAAATAACTTTAAAGCTTACATATTGTACAAAGAGTCGACAATACAGCTTCAAACTCAGACGTAAACGAAACATTTTTCTTAGTATTCTCTCTCATATTAGTTTTTGGTTAGTTGTGCTGTGTACTTAGTATAATTAATTGCCTAATTAATGAAAATGATAAAAAAATATATACTTGACCTCATTTTCGAATCTCGAGAAAATCAGTCCGCTAGTTTTAATGGAAATGCATAATTTTATATTTTAATTAACTGATTCTCGGATGTTTTCCAAGGGGACACGATATTGACATAAAAACTTGTAATGTTTGTGTTATGATGGCATCTGTTCATGTTCTGGGTGCTTCTGGAGTGAACTGACGTCGGTTGAGAAATCAATTTAGGCTGCTGGCATTAAAAAAAGTCGTAACTGTACAGATTGCGGTGTTGTGTAAAATTTTTTAAATCAAGATTGACGTGAAAACCAGTGTAACCACGAAACACGATCTCGCTAAAATATATAGGAAGCGAAGGAAAAAATTTAATATGAAAACGTTTCGAGGATTGTTGTAAATTTTTTGTGTGCGCGTATTTTGTATTTACATTTTACGACCTGAAAATTGAACTGTTGTAGAACAAGCACCGTTATTGTTATTTTAAATGATCATTGGGTAACCATCTTTATGGAACATCATTAATGAATCCGTGCAACGTTCTCGTGACATCGTTAAGAGCTGAAAGGAAATGGTTTAACTTAATTACTGAATTTATATTGTCATGAGTTTGTGCGCCATCAGCTTCAGTTGTAGCTTGAGCTATTGCTTGAGTCATTGCTTAAGTTATTTCCCGAGCCTGAGGTCTGAGCCAGCGAGTCTACCGCAAATTGAATAACAAACAACAAGGATATACAATCCTCACGTACCTATGATGACACACCGATTACATTTATTAGAACGCTGACATGTTTCATAATATCCTTGACAATGTGAATTGACACCAGTTGTAACGTACATTTGTATCAATTGTATTAATTTAAAGCCAGTGTTCGCTCAATTTTCGTTTTTATTGTACAGTTGCGAGGGCTTAGAATCGCACGTGCGAAAATTCGCTTATCAAGATTCCAATCGCCAATGCATCGGATTTCGTGATTATTATATGATATATAATAGTTTGCATCTGTATTAATGTTTGTATTACTGCAACCCAGTGAAAAGCTTGTTTAATTATTTGCAATCTATCACACGTTGCATTATTATATCTGTTCACAATAGTGTTAATGTTCTGCAATTTTTGTGTTTCTTTGGAAAACATTCAGTTGATATTTTGTAAGGATCTGCGTGATTCGTTTATAAATTGTAACGAAGGTGTAGTAGTTATTATACGTTAACAACTTCAGTAACACAGGGCGGTGAATTTTTCCTAGAAAGTGTGCCTGGTTTCATCAAAATTTCATGTCGGCTTTAACTGAAGACTTGAAATTATTTGAGGATTCAATTCCTTTGACGATTTCAAGGGGCTTCGATGGTGAAGTTCGTACAGACCTTGATGGAATTAATTTATTTGCTCAGTGGTGGTTGTAAAAGTATTATTATTATATTTATGTTGATCTTCCAATGGGTTTTGTAGAAGTTTTTATTTTTTTGAAAATAGAACTGGGTATAATTTATATGATACAAAATGTTTTTTAGGCTTGGTTTTAGCATTACCCAATGCGCAATTTTATATCACAATCATTTTCAGAGCAATAAACTAATATGTTAGAATATTGATATTTAAATGTTTTGCTAATTGGACTTCATCGTTCTATGAACTATAGTTTTAAATGACATCAATGTACGTGAAAACCTCCTACAAATTATTGGGCTTTTATTTTAACATCTAAGTTTAGTTTGAGCTTGCTGGTGTTCATATTAACTATTTCACTTATAGAAACAAGTAATTGATTACTATCAGAGAACGTACGTCTTAATATTAACTATCCTCCTTGTCTGTGTATTGAAAAAGAAAGGGGAACAAACAAATCTATGAATGTTCAATATCAGTTGGATTTTGATGTTCTGTCGAAGAGAATTTGAAGTATGTACTAACAAGTCGATATCACTATAATGCATTGTTTATCCTTTCTAAACGACCTGTATGTCTTTCCTGGTAATAAATAAGGAATGAGTTTTTCGTGGGAACCATGTAGAAAGACAGGCGTTATGTCTATCTTGTAGAAGGTCTTAGTTTTGACTTCCGATGAGGTAAATTTCTAAATAATCCAATCGATTGTCTGTGTCTTTAGTTTTCTTTGTTTGTGCGTCTGTGATATGCAAGATGATTAATCATATATGAAGGTCCGAGTTTGTTAGTAGTGGCTAAGGGACATATGATTTTTTTACATTTATTATTTGTGTGTCAAGTATTCTACAAGCTTTTTACTTAGTAATTATCTCATATTGATTCTCAAAAATTATCGTGGCTGGTTTGATTTGAAAGATCGTTGTGGTAATGAAATGCGATTCAGCTTTACGAACCACGTCGCCATTTTCATAGAAATTGATGTTTTTCTAGCATAACAAATTGCGATTGACTGTTTGCTAATATCCTGTCAATAAATTGCTTATCAATTATTTCATACGATTTCAATTCTGGAAATGAATTTGTTTTCAAAATTATTAGTGCTTCATGCGTTAGTTTACTCATTCACGATTTAGACACTAAGCATTTCTTATAAAGAGAAAGTGCATTATTTATGGGCCGTTTCAATTCCGGTCAGAATTTCGTCGTAGACGACCAATACCGAGACTTATTGGTCTGTGTTCTGTGTTATTAGTTTTTTCATAAAGTTTATATGAAAATTTTCCATTCAAGACAAAATTAATATTTTTTTTTGTTAATTTAAAATTATTCAATTATTTAAGCACAGTAATATTAGTATCATTATCTTTTCCAGTTGTTGCATCTTGTACAAAATGTATTGTGTATAAGGTGGTATAGTGGTAATACATAATATAAAGCTGATGCTCGCATTATTATATTCTTCTCTGTCGTGTTGAAGTTAAAATGAGTTTTTTTTAATCATAGATGAATATTTTAATTGTCATTGACACTTTCTACCACTCGCGAGGTGGCTTCTCAGCTAAAAAGCCGCTACTGCCCAGAGTTAAGATGCCCAATATTTGAAGATATATGCAATCGACCTCAAATGGATCTGTAGGAATAAGAGTGGTAGCGTCAGTTAATGTAATAAATTCCGTGCATACATGTGTTCGAGTTGCAACGTCATCTACGTGAGCTCGATTGCACGCCAATCTGCTACGTCTGTAACGATCAGTGTGCGATAAATCTCATAGAAATCAGTTCGGTACAAGTCAGTGTGTTTTGTTTCTGAGAACTGTATGTGAAGTGAATGAATCAAAATGTAAACACAGGCAGCATGTGTGGGAACATCTGGCGCTGTTCTCTCTGCTCGATTTTTAATTATATCGCGCTAGATCTTGTTCATTGCTTCGTTTGCATCAGACATGGTTATTGTCTTTTTCGTCATCAGCTTTGTAAGTATAGAGATATTGGCCTTTGGTGCGCTGTTCTTACTCCGTGAGGGACCTGGCGTTACATAATAATTATAACTTCCTTTTGTTCGAAATATTCATTGTCAGATCGGTTAGGATAGATGGCATTCGGTTTTTCCAGCCTTCCCCGTAAGGAGGCTGACGTGACGATACAACAGTTTTTCCTTTAGTGTTTTAAATATTGTCCAAATATAATACAGCTAACTTTGTTCAGCAGAGCTTTTCGCTGTTTGTCAAGAAACAGCCAGTCAGGTCTCAGATATCTGGTTAATCTGAGTATGACAATTGTTCGAAATGTTGTGATTCATTAAAAGTGACGTAATTGTTGTGACAGGGAAATAAATTAAAAAACAAAATCGTAATTTTGATTTATTTTCAGTAGCGAGGTGATTCATCAGTGAAAATTAACCTCGACGCCATTAAAAGCGAATGCGCTATATGTCAGAAATAAATAAATAACGAAAAATTAATTAAATCCGCCTTATGCAAATATATTCTCGGTCAATGGACTTTTGGTTCGTTTATTTATTATTCTGTCAACTTATTTCAATTCAATTAAGTACGTGAATATAATACTTTATAATTATATGATAAAAGTATTTAAAAACATTTCAGTGGTAACAATAATACTCAAAATTACAGTCTTATGTAATCATAATCGTTTTTAGCTTTTAAATTATTTCCTCATTGTTTATAATGAATTGGATCATATTATTATGGCATTGACGAGAACAATGTGCATATTATTTCAATTTGCATAAATATGACTAATCGTGTCAACTTTGTAACCTAAACTGCATTGTATGGGTAACATTTTCATTTTTAGTTGTCAATAACTGAAGTAGCATTAACTTAAGGTACACCAGTTTATTGAATGTTTGCAAAAGTCAGGAAACTTGCTAAATAAATGAATGTGAGAGTTTGAATTCTTAACAGACACTGCTTAAAAACAACATTAAAACCATAAAACAGCGAATCAAAACAGCAATAGTCCCAACAAAATGAGACAGAGAGAAATATTATAAATACTGATTAAAATTGAATATCGTATCCAATAATTTATTTATCTGGAAATTTTTAAAACAAAACAAATTAGTTTATTGCTCTACTTTAAATAAAATGACGAAAACTATTATTTTATTGAAAAAAAAAAGTACATTGGTGCTACTAGAGGAAATTAAAAATTATATACTTAACGTTACTATTCAGCATGATTTTTCCCATAATTATATTTTATTTTAATGATTTTTTTTCATGTACTTATAACTTCGTCCTCCTTCGTATAGACTGATGAATCGATTGGGAAATATCGATATTTAGTTTTTCGTATTTTTCGTTGTACTTAAGTTTGTACTATACTATATTTATTAGCGAAATTATTATTTTTTATAGATTTAAAGGGAATTATTGCTTCAGCTACCTCTTAAACTGTTCTAAAGTATTTTTATAATAACTGATCTTAGAATTAGTGAACTCACACCGCCCTGTGTTACTGGAAGTCGCTAACGGGGGATAAGAAGATTAAAAGATAAAAAAACGATAAAAAGTTCAGAATCCTCAATTTTTCCTAAAACACGTTTGTTGGTTATTAAAAAAAAAAGATAATGTTTTATTAATACTTCATAGGTTGTAGAAATCATTTTTACTATCGTTAGCGTATGAGACGTATATTTTTGCGGCTATATTATATAATTGCTGTAATTTTTAAGCGCGGCCATAGTTTTGAGTTTTTGTAATTCTTTTAGAATTTTGTTCTTCGAAAAATTGTAATTTTAAAAATGACAGACAGAGACATGAATTGTGTACCTTTTTTTCAAATTTGAGACGAAATTGAATAGTGTTTGAGATGTAATAAATATTTTTATGCTTTAAATTTATTCGTAAATTTCGATTTAAAATGTGCAATATTTCAAGATATGTGTAATGTATTATAATGTAAAATAGATTTTGTGTATAGTTTATAGATTGAAGTAGAGGATGGAGTAAAAAAAGGATTGATGGGAAAAATAAGCGAATGGGGGGTATTTTGAGATATTGCATATTATTGATGTATTTGTTTAATTAAACTATTTAAAATTGTATAATTCAGATATGTTATATATAACAAAACTGTATGAAAATGTAAATATTGGCAAGAATGTATTTTATACAGATATCAATGTATGTTTTTAATATGTTTACCTATTATCGAAATTATATAATGACGTTTTATCTCTTTCTGTGCATTAATTATTGTCATCACTATAATATTCAATTTGGTTTCGTCGTGAAACACTATTTTTCATTGCACATGAATTTTATTAAAATATATAGATGAAAAAAAAAACACACTGCCAGTTATAAATACATGTTTTTTACTTTTGTATTGTTAGCGTATAAGTGAAAAACTACACGCGGAAATAGTAATAATAATAATGAATATTATATCACAGTTTTTAGCACACACATCACTTATTATATAAAAGTTATATGTATTGTGAGAGAAATCAATAAAAGGAGGTACATTTTCATGTCTCTTTGTTGTCTTCTATTAGGGATGGATAGATTAAATGAAAAATTTGTTACTAAAATTGGACAATGAACGATTTGTAAAAATAATGTGTCGGCTGGAAGGGACGAGGGGGGGGTTAGGGGGTGGTATAAAATGATTGTACCTACTAAGTTACGTGGTATAAGTACGATGTAAATATGTTGTTAATTAAGAGTAGAACCCGTAGGTATTTATTTTACGATTTCTGGCCTTTGTTGAAATCCAAAGTTTTAATTTATTTTTCGACCAATAAATGTTGGAGAGAACTACTTACATGTCTTTTATTTATCATCACACCACCATCATCGTCACCTATTATTATGACGTTATTTAAAATAACTTGTAAATCTAAACACCTATAATGTGTAAATTATTAAAGAATTTCAAATAAAAGTAGTTTTTTTTCCGGTAATTTTGCATTTATTTTTTTGACAATTTCTCCTTAATATTATTATTTCACAATATTTTTTACTTATTTAAATTAAAGGAAACACTATTTTTAAAATAATTTATTAAATATCAGACAAGATGTACCTAAATGTTTTATGAGGTTATATGTCATTTACTTTTTATGTCTAATAATAATAATAAGTCTTAGATTAATTCGCGAGTCATCAATAATATTGTAAATACGGTTTTTGTTATAGTTGCTATAGCTGGGCCATATTTAAAAATTATAGAGATTATTTCTGTAAATATCATCATCATCATTATCAGCCTACTCCCGTCCACTGCTGGACATAGGCCTCTCCAATGGCACGCCACTGAGCATCGATCTTCAGCTCTTCGCATCCAACCACTGCCAGCCACTCTGTGCATATCGTCACTCCACCTAGCTGGAGGGCGTCCTACGCTACTTTGCCAGGTGTAAAAAAAAAAAAACACGTAAGTATCCAAAATTATATGACTAACAATAAAAAACTCATTCTGGAAACAACTAAGAGCATAAATAATTACATTTTATAGTTTAAAATTAACGGAATCTATGCATTAGCTTTATGCTTTCAACCATCTTTAGCGAAAAAATTATTCTGATAAAGATATTCTTTAAGTATCTACTTATGGCAATCTTTCTGGATATTGCTTTTCGTCGTTAATCAACAAGTAACCTATAAGATCTGGAATTTTCTAGAATTTTTTATGAGAAATCCCTACACGTATTCATATCCGGTTCGAGGAAGGTGGTTGTTTAAAATAAGGCAATAGTTACTACATGTGGTTCTTTTTAATTCATGAATAATAAAGATCAACCTAGTGTTAATTGGTCCAAACTATCCCTTGCATCTTACATTCATCTTCAATCTCTAAAAAATATCATGGTATCAGAAAGTATAATGTTTTCAAACTGACGCGTATTAGAATAAATAGGTTACAATTATTTACATACATTTTAGTAATTACCGAATTTTATAAATCATTTACAAATTGATGCCGACAAAAGGGGTTACAATTTTTTGCATAAATCTCATTACTTAGGATTTTTTTTAAATCGTTTACCGATCGTTGACCTTCATAATGTGCAATAATAGACAAAGCTACGTATACTACAAAGCATCGTTATACACTACTTTGACACGGGCACTGATGACACATAATGATAATTAAAAATTAACAATGCGTCGTAATTAATGAGGTCATACATAATAATTGTCGTGCTGTAAAAATTCAATCGCATTAACAAAACGTTGCTGAATTGTTACTTCGATTTTGTTATGCTCTTCGCTTTCATTTGTAAATTTTAATTTGCCTGTACGTTCAGTAATTGGTAATCCCGACTGATAGTGCGTTACCTGTGGGTTCAAATCACATTCAGAATAGTTTACGAGCTTACGTTTCTTCTGTGTTTGGATGTAATCTTTACAAGTATTTAGTTATTTATGTTTATCAGTTGTCTGGTTAGCATCGAACAGGCTCCCTTAAGTTTGAGATCAGATGGCCACATGTCAGTTGTCCCAATATATTGATGTTATTATTATATAAATCATTATATAAATATGTATAACCATCGAGCCGGCACAACACCTGATGTTAAGATATATTGGACAGATTCAAACTTAATGCAGATATAACTGTCAGTGACAGATGAGTCATTTAGGAGAGTAAGGTCTGAGCTAGACAATATATTTCTATCTACCTACAGATTTCTGATTCGAACTAAAATATTTCTCAAAGATTGCATTACAGGTATATCGTATATTATTATTTCGATCCCTGTAAAAGCAAACCTATTTTAATATATAATAGTGTTCTCAAGGGCGTCTAGTCTACCAACCCGCACTTGGTCAGCGTGGCGACTGTGGTCTAAACTCTCTCTTTCTGAAAAGAGACCCGTGACCGACAGTTGAACAATAAAAGGGTTGGTTGAGAAATAATCTTACTTTCATACATCAATTTTATGCATAACAATATATTAAATATTTACCCATACTAAAAATGTCGGCCAAATATCTACATTGACTAAATACGATATCATCTATATATTTATATACATAAAACATTTCATTATTAAAACATCTGTACTGTACTAAACATTCCTGATTATAACATTTAGTGTAATGTATATTTTTCCACCGAGTGCTTACACCCACCGAACATTCTTACGTTCAGTTCACACATTTTCTGTACGACAGCCGGCGCAAGCAGGTTAATTGAACAATTAAAGTTTCATTGACAGCCCAACAACCAAAAGCGTGAAAACGTTACAAAGTACGTAATTACAAACATAATAAGATAACATTTATATGTATAAGGCTTAATAAAAATAACTAGCTATTTCCCCATGGCTTCGGCTGTTCTAAGGAATTATTTTAATGTTCTTTTAGCGCTGGCGTGAATAAAACTTCGAGTATTCAAAACATCTACTTTATTTGCAATTATCATTGTAGCATCGAACATTTGTTCAAATAATGTAACTTATATAAATAAAAAGAATGTATTACAACAATATTACTTTATTTAAAGCGCTCGGTTTTGAATATGCGATTTGAAATGTCTTAAATGGGATATTTCATGCATTTTTAAGGTAATGTCATTAACGTATGGACGCTCAATTTAAATTTCCCTAATCATCGGAGATGAACATCATTAATATGCATAAGCTTAATGTCATTAGCAATGAAGTCATGCACATGTCACGTGGAGCCAAAATTAACATGTCACAATGTTTAATGACTTTGAAATGTTTCACTATCTACTTGTACGCGACCAGTGAACTCATTAACAGTATAAATTAAGAAAGGTGTGACATTTTTTTTTAAACAATTGTATTTATTAAATATTTTTCAATTGTTCATTGTACCAAAAGTTGAGATAAATCAAGTTATTTATCAATAAAACAGCCGTTTTGTACTAACATTCTTTTGCACTTTATTGTGTATTTCCTCTATGATGGAGTAGGTACGATAAAATAAATTGTGTGTTCAAAGAAAAAACGGACTCTAATTGTTTTTATTTTCTTTTGTATACTGTAGTGTGAATAAAAGAAAGGACTTTTTTACGTACTATGTAGAATACAACCGGTTTGGGATTTTTTTATAAATATTTTTTTGTTTTATGATTTCCAATAAAGTTTATACTTATTATATTCAAGTAGGATAAAATTTACAATCCGTTGTTAAATGTGTTTTGAGGATAGTTCTGATTGGCTAACCCTTTTTCTATCTCGGAGCTCGGAAACATTTTTGGCCTGTATACGTCATGTTCCAAAAGGTAATATTTACTACTGATTTTAACAAGCCACTTGCCGCTCAATTTTATAAACTCCGTTGCCAGTTCTTCATCAATGCTATCTTATGTTAACTATCTTTATTCGCTCAGCTTTCCTCACCATTAGTGAAACATGTTCTTTATTCAGTACCCAAAGTACTTTATTTTATTTATCTTGTGAAATTATTGTCCTAAATATAGAGTTTGAAACTTCTTTCGCCGCTAAGATTTACTCATTACATTGTTTAGTTGTTTGAACATAAATCACTTAGACTTTACTTTGTAAGTTATTTAAAATTGAGTTGAAGCAGATTATAAAACAGCTAGAATATATATTTAACCACTAATTACAAGTAATTTGGTTCTTAAATTTGATAATTTTAAGAATATCTAACGTATAGTACATAGCGTAATATTATATTTACTAGTGAAATCTTTGGTGATTTGTGTAGTATTTCTTAGTATGAAAATTATTTTCTACGTAGTTAACTAACTTAACTAATTTACTTAACTAGCCTCATTAATGCTGTTCATTTAGTAGAGTTGGATTTGTAAACATTTTTTATGGATGTCACATTAATGAAAATACTTTATTTTGTAACTTTTAATAAACGTGAATAAATTTCTATAGAAGTCTGGCTATGACTATTGTTTACAGCTCTATAGTCACGTGTATTGAGAGAAAATTTAGCATAAAATTGAATTCTACACCGCTCAATCGTTATACACCAGCGTGAATATTTACATACCGGATATACCAAGATTATGTATTTTAGTAATTTATTCAGCGACCGAGTGAGGGTAACCAGATGCTGATAAACATTATACATAGTTACATATATACATACGTATAATTTAATACTTATATGTAATACTAGTTTTGAGCACACAGGCAATATATGTGCTCGTACCAAATATTAGCTCATACTAAATATTAGTGATGTGCTTATTGTAACGTGGTATTACCATCACACTATCATTATCGGGAACGCACTGTTTGAACGCCGATTGCAAAATGTAACAACTTTCCTTTTTAGATTCGTGCTATTGTTAGAATCATATTAAAATGGAACATTTTGCTTTCGTCATTGTACCATTCTAAAAGGTTGTTTTCAAACGAGGCCTTTTTTATTTTTTTGATGGAATCGTCATTCCAGGTCCCTTATGAAGTAGTCAGGGATCGCCGAATGCCAAGTATCTCTATCCTTACGGAATTCTTTTTCTTCTTTGACATTTATCACTTTTTTTATACACGCAAGCTGGTTTGCGAGGGTTCTGACTCTCTCATGAGAATTTTGTACATGGTACATGTGTGTACGAGTACCCATGTAGTATTAGACCTGAGTGCCTCGTTGGACGAGGGCTTACAAGCGCGACGGCTGAGCAAGAAGTTCTGGTTCGCTCCTCGGATCTGTTGCTATCGGCTTTTTCTATGCGACTTACATATATCAGCACTAATGAAAAGTAAGAGTATTACACCTATTAAAACTGACTCTTATTATCACTTATTCGGGAAAATAATTACTAGAAAAAACACATATTCGTTTATTTATTTATTTATTCTCTATTGCAACACCTATATATCTAGGTATATAACAAAAGGCGGACTTAATGCCTAATGGTTACTTAAAATAAAATTTTGAGCTGCTGTAGGTGCTACTACTTTACGAAGTTTTTATAAATTGCTTATAATTGGCAAGCGTTCAACTGCCGTGTGTGAAACAGCCTAACCCACCAATTTCTCAACATCACAGTGCAACGACACGCAGTACGTTGGACACAAAGCGATATCACGTGTCTAACGGCTATATCATTAGAATATAACCAATTATTGCTAACTTAATCACTGCAAAATAACACACTGCTTAGTTGGTCGGCGCTCTCTGGCTACCCAGTAAGAAATATAATAAAAATAATGTAATGTTATAATAAAACGACGGACTCTTCTTCAGGGTTAACTGTTTTCAACGTGATTTGATATTTCTTAAGCATGTGGTCAACGTGGCAGACTATGGCCTAAATGGTGTGGTAATATATTTGCCTTTGAAATTATAAATAAGCCCGGTAAGTGACTATCAATCTCTTACAGCTGACCAGTATTGAAAAACTTGGTTTAATCCGCGTCTAGCTTGACGGATGCTAGGGTCTGTACCTAAGATTTTTTTAGGTATCCATCTAGAAATTGGGTTATTGACTATAGTGGATAGTTAATAAGCCTAAGTTTGGATTACATAGTACAGATTGGATAATAATCCTGTATTTGGCAGTTTGTTTATGTCGATTATACTGCTATTAATTTTTAAACAATTAAATGCATTTTTCAATCGACCGATTAATAAATAATTAGTCAAAAGTTTCTTATCAAATTAAAAGAGAGGCAAGGCTATCAATTCGGAATAAATGGTGAAGCGACTTACTGAATTTTTGGCATCTTATGTGATATTAGGAGGAATCCTAAGGTGTATTTAGTTACTTTGCTATCATTTTTTTTAGTCATTCATAGTACTTACGTGTAAAAAACATATAGAGGTATCTTTTACTTTCTTTATATTGAAAAAAGATAAATGTTTTATTTTTTTTGTAGATGTGATTCTAGGATCGTGCAGGTGTTCGAAGTTCGAACGTTAGTCAATGTGTGACAAGAACGTGTATGCAAGCGGGACAGATGTGCGAGTGAGACAACAGATTCGCATAGTTCGATCTCACATACGCATAACGTTGTCGAAAAGAATTGAAATACGTTTCGAGTGTAGGAAATAAAACATTTTTATTGACAGTTCATTAATGACTAATTGTTTTAAATGTTTTTTTGCCTTTCGTATGATTTGTGCAGAACTAAAAATTAAAGCTAAATGTTATTATATCACTATCATCATCATGTACCCTTTATCGTTCCATTACCGGGTACGGATTTCCTTCTCAGATAAGGGTCTTCTCTCATAATGATAAAGGTTAAAGTCAAGGATTCTACCGCCTTAATCCAAAGTCCATTCATTGGTCAAGTCTACACAGCTAACTGAACATTTTGAAAATTTTATTTTATTAATAAACTGTGTCAAAATTTAGTTCGGTTTTATATACATAGTTACATGGTCACCTAGTAATATACAATTGCATTCGGTATTGTCTGTCTATCGTCTGTCGAATCAGAAATATAAGATAAATGGATGCCTTCATGAAAATTTGATAACCAAAGCCGAGACAATGTTGAGCGCGCTTTATGTTCTACAATTTGACAGTTCATTTACAATTTGTCGCCATACTTGGACTATAGCGCTTTTTAGGATTTTATCTGTTATAGTTCTAAGTTGACCGTAACAATTTAAATTTATTTTACGTAACAGCGAAAGGCACGTAATGATTAAATTAGTTTCACAATTCGACACGTTACGAATTTATTGTCTGTGCTAACCGTAGATTACCAAACACTTTTTGATATACTTTTGAGTACTCGGTATTATGCTAGTTTCCCGCCTTTTGTGATTTGAAATATTTATTTGTACATGTAAGTACTGATTAAAAAGATTATCTATGTAATACAATTAATACGGTCTAATTCAGTTGAATTCATCTTGTGTACTTCTCTATTATCTGTTTATTATCTGGAAAGTTCATATTGCATTTTAGGTATTTCTTATCTGTGTAAGACATTTATTACGTATATTACAGACATATTATCAAACAAAATTGATACTCTATATACATTTAGTGTTGAATACAACAGTTACATTTAATTGTAAATACTTTATTAATTGTAATAGTAGACTACGTAGCTTTCAAGTCTTTAGTATAAGATAACAAAATGAGCTGAAATTAATTCCCTGGATCCGGCATTTATTAAAAAGTTTTAATTTTTGATACAATTATTATAAATAACCTCAATATCAAACTACGTAAGTAATTTAATAAGCAGCATGCTTCATACGCCTAGTTTCGCTTTCACTGAATAAGAGTCTCACCAATGACTACCTACGTTCACATGGACGCGTAAAGTTCACATATACATAGTTACATAGTACACAGATACATATATCTAGGCAAAGTAATTCTTACTCACACCCGTTAAAGCGTACAGACGACGGCAAAGATTTTTCTATAAATAGATGAATTATTTCAAAATTAGTGCTGAAATTATTTCACATGTCACACAATCTGAATTGTACTTAGTTAACAATGAAGTAAGACTCACAATAGCTTAAGACTCGCATTTAATAATGGCCGCTGGTGTAGAACAGTGCTGGCATTGGAAATTAGACTTTAAGTGATTGCATTAAATTGTATTTTTCCTTACATGGGATCGTTTTAACCATTCCTATCAGTTGAGATAATAAAGATTTCACGTATGGTGTTGAACAAAAATTTGCACTTAGCGGTTTTATATTAGGAATCCCTTTAAAAGGGCTGGCTGTGTGTTTTTATCTGATTCCTAGGCGAGTATGGCGAAGGCTAATAAGGGCCGTTCACACGTTCCGTCGGTTTTATTGTAAGTACCGAAGGGAAGACGCAGTCTGTGTAGGTTATGGAACGAATTCGCATAGTGTAATGTGTCTTAAGTATCGAATAATTATTATGAGTGTGTAATGGAAAAATTTCATTATGTTCTCTCTGACGTGTGACGTTTGCCGATTGCACTTGACCAGCAGACTATGGTCTTAACCTTTCTCACTCTGAGAGGAGATTCGTGTCCAACAGGGAAACGATACAAGTTTTGATAATAACGATAATAACTTATACATTAGAAGTTAAAATATTTTGTACCTTAAGTTAATATTATTATGAAACACATTTAATGCGAAGAGTTGAAGATCGAGTTCAGTGGAGTGCTATTGGAGTTGACATGTCCAGTATTAGACGGGAGTATGCTGATGATGATGTATAACTCAACGTAGGCAGTCGAAAATATCCAAAATTGTTTAAGGCGCTCCGGTGCATGTGCAAGGGTACTAAGAATGTCGGCACTTATGTGTGTGCTCTTATCAATTGTTTTATCGTACTTTAGGAGTGTTTTTGAATTGAATATTTTGCACGAAATAATTACTTTAATAAACATTCAAGGTACACTACTAGTCCGAATAATGCTTACTCTGGAAATTATATGGAATGTTAATATAAATTACATTGTCACCTCAAATTCTTATATAGGTACGTACTCGTACATTACAGATTTTCCTTTTCGAAGGAAGAAAAACTTTCTGCACTCAGTCTGGAACCATACCCCGTACAAACACAAATATATACAAATACACACATAAATATAGATAAATTCCTAAACAGTTACTTATGTACAAAAAGGTATATACACACAGAACAAACATATAGGGTTAATCGAATCTGAGACCCTCAACTCGCCACAAGTCTGCGAGACAGACGGGCCCAGTATGTGACTTTGTTGTGATTCCACGCGGCTTCTCAGCTTGCATTAACATACAACGGAACTCGTTTGGCCTGCCTAGCTCGCTTCGTTCTCGTCTGCCAAACGAATGTCACATACGAATAGACAGTATCATTGTTATTGAGACGCTAGTCTAGATATTATGGGGTAAGTAGAAGGCATCGAGTGCCGATTATACAATTCAAAGTACTGCCAATGGGAGTATATGGGAATCCAATAAATTGGATAGTACTATACACCTTTGGGGATTACAGGCGTGAAGTTACGTAATGTAATATAACTAAAAAACGTAACATCACGCCTGTAATCCCCGAAGGGGTAGGCAGAGGGGTCTACTACACCCCCACGTTTTACCAGTTACGTTTAAGTTCCATGGAATAGGTGGTGAGCCTATTGCCATACACCGGGCACTGATCCAGACTCCGAGTC
>DWME01001199.1:0-26312 GCA_018244795.1 Parelbella ahira ahira
AAATTTAACTACCCATCATGCAGCAGCGTGGTAGAGTAAGCTCCGGGTCTGCCGTTGTTGCGATAGAGACCCATGTTCACCTGTAGGCAGTGAAAATTGTTGCAACCGAAGAACACGATGTTCCATTTTCTTAAATAATTAACAACATCTCTATATCGGTCTCCTCCGCGACTTCGCTGCGATCGGCGGGAGCTCATGAAAAAGGACCTCGTGGAGTCGGGCCATCTCGAACAATACGCGTTAGTTAAGCCGGTACATATATAATCATTATCTGTATATGTCAGTAATTGGATTTTTTTGTACGTAACATATCACCTGTGTGATTATCTTTTAAGCCTTAAGAACAAGAGAAACTTAACAATATCCGTACTCCTCGTTATAATATAATGAGGGACAAAAAAAGTATACACGACATGGAGTATAATGTTTCGCTGGCAACGATGACGATCATTAAATAAATTGTCACACATCACTTGGATATCTGTTTGTTTGTGTGTGTGTGTGTGCTATCTACGTAGACATGTATACAAATATACATATATAGAAACGCTGTACACGTATCTATGATATACGTTGATGCTGATCCACAACAAATGATTCACCATCATCGACAGCCTGTTTAAGTTCACCGCTGGACGTAGGCTTCCCTTGAGGAGTTTTTGCCCATAATCATAAATTCTTCATTAAACTTAAAGTTTCTCAAGAATATTATCTTCACTGTTATCTACGTGTTAATGTAAAATGAAACATTTAACGCTTAGTAATGCATAAAGCAATATAACTAACTTAGTTATAATTGCGTCACTTTGGTGGCAGAAGAAAAGAATGCGATCCCGTTTTCATTTTCCGCTTCCTTTAAACTGCCAATTCAATTATACACCAATTTTTTAACTCGCGGTCCCCCCTCGGTGTCGCTCGCGACCAACGGCTCCGCTCATTAACATAACAAAACGTGCATTTCCAGTTCCTCCACCAGCCCTTATATCAATAATCCGTACTATAGATAATGTGTTTTAAATGAGGTACAGTGAATATTAAAAACAAATCAAGACGTATACTTGAATACGTATGAGTTATATGTGTAGAGCAGAAGATCTAGTCTCGTGCCACTAGAGAGGCCTATATCCAGCAGTGGACGACGACAGACTGGTAGTGTGTGTGTGTGTGTGTGTATATAGTTGTATGAATACTGCCTCGTTGAAAGTATAGTTGTAGAGTCCTGCTGATCGAGAGGTCCGGGCCTCACATTTCGGGTCGGGTACTATTGGATTTTTCTAACTCAGTTGTTTTAGTAGAAATTTCTATTAACTAGTGGTTCAGACTCTGGATCTGTATATGGCAATGGGCTCGCCGTCTATTCCATGGGACATAAAACGTAACTGGTGAAACGTGCCAATGTACTTCACTCCTCTGCCTACCCCTTTGAGGATCACAAGCATAACGTTACGTATAGTTCTGTTAATCTTGGCACGCGGCACGCGGTGTCCCTTAAGTTCTAGAAAGAATTTAGATTTTTTTTATTATGTTTGATTAAGTCAGCAAGCTTTGCTCCGAAATTCAAATGACTATCCCGTTGCAAGTATTGCGCTGGCTAACAGTACTTAGCAGAGTAAACAATGCCGTTTTGTTAAATGATTTGCACCTTTTTTAGTCTCGAAGTTGCTTGTGCCATTACAAATACCGAACGAATTACGAGATATTTCAGTCGGGGACAGTTAGCGACACATCTGGGACAAAATGTTGACTTCAGAGCTGTTTGAAGTTGGAAATAGTTGGGCCACATTGGGCTCCCAAGTCGCCGCCCTTAATGCGACCTTCAATTATTCAAGGGATCACATGACGTGCCGTTTGAGTTATAGCGAATCGTTTTTGTAGATATCGCTCAATATCCAATTTTGACATTTGTAACTAGAACGCTGCTGGGAGATCCAATTATTATTATATTGTCACGCCTGGTCCTCAAAGGTAAGGGTAAGCAGGAGGCAACGAATGCCAAAATATATCTATCCGTACAGAACTTATATAATATGTACTTCTTCTATTATGACAATAATAATTATTATTCTTTCTTCGGCTCTAAAGCGGCCGTGCCTGTATAAAGCAAGTCAGGCGAAACCAATAATAGAACACAATAGACAATCATCATGCTAAATCTATCAGCGCCACTAAGCCACGAGCGCTTTATCCCTCTAATAACACTCTACGTATGTGTAATACGTTCACCTCAGTCTCACAGTTAGCTACTTAATTGAAGCTAGTTCAAGTTGATTCTCGGAAATTGCCGGTTAACCAGATCGAAGATTAGAATTTCAACGGATTACGGATATGAACGTGGAGTGAGGAGAAGTCGAGAACAAGTCAGCAGACCAGCTGGAGGGAAGCTGAAAATAAAGCCAGCGACAAGTGACAGATCTGTGAATTTTGCATAGGTTTATAATATACATGCAATTATACTTTAAAACGTATATCATTATTGTATTTTAAAAGGTATGTTATTTAAATTCAATCTGGTATCTTATGTAAAGCAGTTCATTGGCTACCTCTCGAGTGTTGCATATACTCATATATGTAGGCATATAGACGACGGCGACCATTTACCAACAGCTGGGCTGACTGCTTGCTTAGCAGATGTCTATAGGCGGCAGTTCTTACTTATGACTACTGTACATTGTTTTGCTACTCTCTTTACTTACAAAAAAAAAATGCCAGGTAGCAAACGCGGCTTATACTTTCCCATGGCTCGTCTACCTTCATTCAAGAAAATATTTTTCGCCAGTTTCATAAGGTGGCGTTTTCACGAAGCTATTTACGCCATACACACGTGGAATTTTAATATCAACTTTTTTTGCAGCGGCTTGTCTCAACTATAAATTTCCTTAATGCATTTACGAACACCGTTTTAAATGCAATACCTACCTGTACATATGGCCGCGTTAACACGACACGACTAATGTCACCGTAAATGTGTACACGCGTGGAGAATTAAACTTTATTTTGTTAAAAATAGAGTTGAGTTTTGAGCAGTTTAATTAGCCTTCCCCACGGTTCGTTCGTGTTCACGAATCAATTTCAAGTTTCGAATTTAGAACAGTAACGAGTTTAAACTGGCGATAAATAACGTTCAAACGGTTACGGGATCACGGTTCGTTCTATTTTCGAATCGCACCGTTTCCGATGACAGATGGCGCTGGTTCCGTAACACGTTCGCGGCTTTATTTAATATGTGCATTTTGACAGCTTCTGTTTTTAAATGCGGGGTGCTTTTTTATACCGCTGTGCAAGTTTAAAAAAGCAAATGAATGAGGTGCTTTCGGAGATTACTAAGTCATTCGACATTTGCTTTTTTTGACAGCGATAAAATCTTAAAGAGATATAATTTTGGTTGCGAAATACACAATTGCAATCAAGTCTGCTATTTCTGCTCTAAATACAGCGGCGATCGACATCAGGAAATCAATAATAGTGCAACAGTACTAAAGGTACATCGTATTTACTAATATACCTGTGTTGATATTAAATTCTAAAATAGTGTTTTTAAAAATATTCACCTTCTTGATCTTCTTCTTAAAGTTCTCAAATCAAGCCAGCTTTGTATTTTTTTTAAAAAGCGCCGACAATTTCACAAGTCCTCGCCTCCAGTCACAGAAGCGCCGGCTGTCATCAGGAAAGATGACAGAAACAATTTAAAAATAGAACCATATCTGACAGTTGGAAACGATTAGGGTATTTTGAAAGGGGTTTTTAAAGTTCTTTTTTCCACCGATATTTTTTATATACTGGGCTTCGTATTTTTTATATTTTATATTATAAATATACCATCACACCAGATCCTTTACGAGATAGATAGAGAACACTGGATACGAAATATCTCTACCCTGGCAAATCTGAGATGTATCATTGTCCAAATAAGAAATAAAAAAGTTCCAATGCAAAGAATACATTATTCTTTTAAATCATCTCATTCTTAAAAGCATATCCGACAGCGTGTTCTCGTGGCGGCTAGGTGAGAAGAAGGCACGTAGAACAATTTTGCACGTTCCTGGCAAGAAAGAGTGCGAAACGGGTGTGGTCGAGGACTGCATGGCTACGTGTCTGGTTAACGGACTTATCTCTGAGGTGAATAATGACTGCTTGTTCTTAGCCGTTTGTATGAGCCTCGATAAAGTTACAGTTCTATTACTAAGTATCAGTAATAGTTAACATTGATAGGGAACCTTTTAGATATTTCTAACCAAATCATTAAAATAATAATTTCTGTATACAATTGTACACGGCTATCTTAACCCGAAAAAGACAAGGACCCAGTCAGAGACCTGATAATCATTATGTACAGATTTCCCAGTACATTCTTATATACATTGATTTACACCAATACACAGAACAAATACTTGTGCTCACCGCACAAATATTTGCCATAGTTGGAAAGAGTATTCACAACGGCGCCTCTGACCAAAAACCCCAACAAGTGGACCAACAAACAATGAGAGAATAGCGCAACGGCTATTCTTAGAGCGGTTCCAATACGAGTAGACATAAACATGAGACATTCTTATCACAACCTGGGTTGACTGGTAGAAAATGCCACTTGAAATTAACTTTATCCTTTGTTACCAAGAATAAAGATGAGGAGCTGAGTAAATAAAATTCCACATGTAATTACTGGAGAATAAATATTCATTTACATCATGTGAATAAGCAACCTTTACCTTAGCTGGAAGATTTCAAAACACTCGGCAGACCTATCACGAGACTTGAAGGATCGTTACGTAGTTGTAAGCAGCCGGGCCTTCGCCAGCGCGGAAACGTTTGCGATAATTAGCTGCCCATTAGCGGTCACCCATGCAGAAGCAGACCGCGCTCGACATTTCCTCACTTCACAGATCGTTTGCGTCGCGCTGTCGAGTCAGCGCTGTGAGCGCTCGAACGCGATTTAAAGCGCTAAAAAACTCTCATACAAAGTCGTGATGCATTAAGCTTAATAACGTGCCGCTAAACCATTAAACCCACATACTAATAGTCGGTACGTGCTCTCGCTCAGTTCTCAGTGTGTACGGTGTTTGTTAATGGTTGTCGGGTGTTCGATATCGTGGGCACGCGTCTTTTCTTACTGTCGAGGTTGTTTGGTGCGAGTTCGATGCTCGGATTGGTTATTTTTTTTATTATCACCGGAAATGGTTGGTTGGCGATGATTGACTATTTAGTAGATACCTATTTGATCTTGTCCGGTATCAATTATAACTTTCTTATCATTACGTGCAGCGGACATGTGTCTTTATCTCATATAATTGTTTATAACAAACTTATTGTCTGATATAGGTTTTAAAATTCGACATCTGTTCGCCGTATTTTTAAAAGGACTATATTAGTTCGTCCATTTGACGAACTTTTATGAAAATTATTTTTATTTTGAATTCCAAATGTATAATCAAATTTAGTAGAGACCGTTAGTACAATTTTCCTTTTGTTCGTAAGTTTGTCATTTGTTGCAATTCCCTAATCATATTCATATAATTCTAAGGCTTTTTCTCTTACCTTTTCCACAATAAAACTTGACTATCATTGGATATTTTAACACAAAAGCTAGTTGCAAATAAATTTAAATGCGGGTAGAATGTCGCTGAACTAATTTCATTCGTTCGACAACATTTTCCAAATTCAAATCCTCATCACAATGACATAGTAAAATACGCACCGATTCACAAGATTAATGACGGGAGTCATTCGTTTCGAACCAAAATACCTTTCAAGGTACAATTGCAGAATGTATCCAAAGTAAATTTCAACTCTATCAACACAACATAAGGTATAAATTCGATAGATGTCAGTGAAAGATTGAATGAAAGAAATACTATGTCGAATAATAAAAAATATTTTAATACTAATGTAGTACTACGTAAGGTTTAATTTCGCGTAATTGGAATGCAACTGAAGAACGGAGGAGACGGGATTGAAGCCTAACGTTTATGGAAATAACTTTAAAATAAATCTCAGTTTAAAATTCAGTGCAAGGGAATAGCGTGATCGTTAGAGTCGCAACGTAATTTTTTCAATTATAAATATTGACAATAAATACCAGTATTTTTAATATGTAATGTAGGTAATATTTGTATTCATTGACTTTACTTCTGGTGTTTTAATATAACTTTAAGTTTGTTCCATACTACATATAGCATAAACATTTAAAATACCTAACAATGAACAAGATTGTTCTGGAAGTTTCTTTGAATTACAAAATATAATTTTTTTGCGTTCAATTCGAATTAGGCAATTAGGTAGACAGATGAGGCGGTGATTTTATAAGAGTAAGCGGTCACAACTGTCTATTTACCTGTATAGTAACCCCAGGAGCTGTCAATCTTTTGTTAGATTCATAATCGAAGTCTTTTTGCACCTTTGCCCTACACGCTACGGTTTCAGAATACGTCGGGAAAGATAAATTGCATTTCACTCCTATTAAATTCTATGTATATACATATTATGTATAATGACACCCATAAATATTCAGTTACTTTTGTTATCATTATGATAATATAATTAAACATTGTCATGACGTTACTTTGTGCATGTCACCGTCTGTTAAGAAGAACACAAGAGAATCTTCGCTGGCATTTGGCAATCGATTTAAAAAAAAAAAATTCACAATATAAGTAATATTTTTCTTTAACAATAATAATATAGTGTAATAATACTATAACTTTTATAACAATAATATAGTGTAATCAATATTAATAGATGCTCTACGCTACTTACACAATAACGACGGGCAAGTCGACTCCACGTATTCGGCTCCCTATTGATACATTACTTAAGGCGCTGTTCCGAATTTATGACAGTCGCGACCCCCGAGTTTCGTTAAACTGCTAGACGGCCGAAGGTAAATAACTTAAGTTAATAGTCGCGGGTTTGCTCGCTCTGATTTATACAGCAAGTTAATGCGTCCAGATTATACTGGGCGGGGTTTCGAGGATTTCGCCTTAAGTTATTAACGGGAAAAAATCGTGTCCCTTTTTGAGATCGCAGTGGCCGCTTAACTTATTATTGGCCCTCGTTTCTTGGTTCGCGAAAGAAAAATATCATTTTGTTTCATCCGAAATGAAAATACGCTTAGATGGTACTAAAGTAACAATCAAAAGGCTTAAAGGTCAATAATGAAAAACGTTTTGGTTCTCGGTAAGTCAGTATGATTTCAAATTTGATAGCATCAGTTAGACCGTCTTAAAAATATCATAATATCAACATACATACATATATACATACATGAGACATAAATAGTGATTTCTGTATATATTAGTAATTATTATATCGTCACTTCATTTCCCTTCTTATATTAGGGGATAGACAGGAAGAGAACAGAACACCGAATATTTGTATCAATTAACACACGTGATGAACTTATACATTTCATGTATAAATAGTATCTTTAATAATGTAATGTATAAAAATACAACTGGCTGGATTATGTTTAAGGAAACATTACTCGTACAAGAGTTTCTCAATGGCTGTCGGAGATAAGGAGATATAGAAAGTAACTTCGATACTTTCCTTTTACAAGTGACCTTTTATAAGGGAGAGCAGGGTCAGGTTACGATAGGCTAACTGAAATTCGATCAAACATTTTAATTAAAACGATTCAATTAACACAAAATACAGTTCATTGTTTTATATTAACGTAATCGGTACTCTATATAGCTGTATCATGATAGCGTAGTGGTTTAGGAAATAGCCTGGCATTCCGATGGTTTTGATTTGAATCCGTGGCACGAACTTCGTATTTTTATGTATGTATATGCTTCTATAATTTCGTTTGGCTGCCGCGTCGGTCGAGTGTTTGCAAACGCGACTGCCAAAAGGGCGGTCCTAAGTTCAAATCCCGGGTCGGGTATTACAGACGTGATGTTGTGTAACAGAGTGATGAATTTAGAAATAGCACTTCCGGTCTGTAAGGATAGAGTTATTAGTGTTTCATAAGTAATGTCGGATTACAAGGACAACATTATTTTAATCGTATTCCGTTCATTAACTCCAAACCAAAGAATTGGTTTTATAATGGACTGAAAGAATTTTCTAGATTACAACAGTAAAATACAATGGCCTATACTTTGAATGTTAATTATTACTTTATAATTAAGAAATAACCAAAATTGATACTGAAAACCGACGCTATTTATATTCTGATATAATTAGTTAACTGTACGACAATGTGCATCTGTAATGTGGGTAATTGCACAATGTTCATACTTAACGACTGACAGCACTGTCGCCTAGATGGCAGCACTATCGCTTAGAACGAAGCACAGTCGTCCTTCACAGCTGACATATTATTAAATATCAGGTGCTACGAAGATAAATTTAATCACTTTCAATAGGTATATTTGCAATTAGCATGTAGGTTTTATTAAATCAGTTTTAGCAAATCTGTCCACTGTAGGTTTTAATATAATGTTCTGTGAAACGTGTGACCTCTGCAGATCCGCACTCGCCCAAAGTGACAGTCTCTTGTGTAACAACGTACTATTGAAAATTCCGATGTCCTCGCTAAACTGAACAATGTCATAATCAAAAACATTGGCTCTGCACTATAATTTTCCGAGCACATAGAAGATTCCATCTGACTCCTTCTTTTGTCCGATGTACGGCAATAGGCTCACCTCATATTCCATTTTGGGACGTATAATGTAACTAGTAACTCCTAACACGAACTATTCACCCTTTCTTTAAAGAGTCATAGGTGATATGTGTCTGGAAACAGACGATGGCAGTGTGCCGCTCCTTGGAACTGTGCTGGATAAGAAACTGGAAAAATAGGAAATGTATTTAATATCTAAAAAGTTCAAAATTCTGTGAAGTTCGCAGTTTTAGCCGCGACCTCGCCGCAATCGGCGGGAGCTCATGATAAAGAACCTCGTACAGGTCCGAAACTAGTCGGGGCATCCCGTAAAACTACGTGAGTTAAGCCGGTACATATATTATAATGTTATGTTATTTTTTATTTAAAAGTTTCTATTCGGTCTGTTCCACTTATCACAACATATTCTATTCATATTCCAATTTTATAAACGTACTATTTTCCCGCGAATGAAATTCTGAAGCCGGAGAGAAGATTGCTTATGAATAAATTTATATTTAAAAAGTTTCTCGAAATCTATGAAATTTTGATTCTAAAGCAAATCAATTATCTCAGTAGCTGAATGGCTATCGATAAGTTCATAGATGATTGATATAGACTGGTCAATGCTAGCCATATGTACCTACATTTGTCGTACCCAAACTACCTTATGGAGTTGAACGGCCAAAAAAAGCCTTTAACAAACTTGTAAACTACAGTCCAATGGTTGCCAGGAACCGATTGCATGTAATTTTGAAATTAACATTAAAGATATTTAACGCAAATATAATATTCATTTCTTTTGAAATCATATTATTCTTTTTTCATATAATGTAAGAACACATTCATATGGCTGTAGCCTTTCAAAATTCAACAATGAAATGGTAGCCAAATCGAAATGAAGTACATTAAAATAATGTCGCAGTAATGTTTGTCAGTTTGTAAAGAGTGCAAAGGGAGAAATGCCAGCGCAAAATACAGCATAAATAATCAGTTTGTGTTAGGGTTGCCACACGTCAGTATTACCTACTGAATTGTTAGAAATTGTAAGTTTGTAAGTGTTATTTATTATTGTAAGTGTTATGTGTTTTTTAAGTGTATGTATTAACGTACCACAAATGAAATGTCCATTAAAAAAGGCAATAAATTATAGTAACAAATTGCAGTAATAAGTAAAAAAAACCTAGTCATGTCTGTAAGAGTAGAGATAAGATAAGCCTTAGGTGTTCTCTACCTACCACGCAAGGGCACCGGCGACATAATAGTAGCCTAATAGCATAATAGCCATACAAAACTCCAGATAGTAAAAAATCTAATTTGCACGTTATGTCACTTACCATATTTTCTCATGACTCATGACATTATGATTGACGGTTATAACAAACGGAGTCTGGACTTGTGCCCGATGTACATATGTCAATATGCTCACACTCACAACATGAGACCGCTGCCCACACCTTTAGGGAAATATAGGCGTGAAGTTACGTGTTCGTTAGATGTTTAATCATACTGAAGCTTCTATCTTCGTGTTATCATCATTAAAGGTCGTCGCGTATAGAATGACATTAGGCATAAGTTCTCCCTTAATTGCGTTTGCTGGTTGGTGTGCAATATAAACGTATAAATAGCTCGTGTGTGATACAACGATTTAACTTACGTCATATTTTAGTAATGTACGTTTAAACACAAAAATAACAATATTTTTAATCTCTCATGTTTAATGTGAAGAGAGCGATGCAAACTGGTCTTTTTTTCATTTCCCGTTTGAACACTTTCTGCACCTATTTCATGACAAATTTCTTTAGCGGTTCGTAGACATTTTTCTACAGGAAAACAAATGTCAAGGCATCATTCTTAACGTCAATAATTGTAACTTCTAAAACCTTAATTTGTCTCTGCCTATCGCGTTGGTTCAATCGAGCTCTTTTTATTCCAGTTTTTCCACTCCGCTACTCCGCTCCACTGAAAGAACACTGCTATAGATCATTCTTAAGCATAACGTTATATAAATAATGCCCAAACTAAAACACCGAACGATTTCCCACCAAAAAACTTGGTAGCATAAAAATTATCTCTTCTTCCCGTTAAGAGCGAAAGTGTCCAACTATGCCAAGAGGAAAAAAAGGAGAAAGAGATTAAGCGCGCCGTGCCAAATTGTCTGTCTGGCACATCTATCTGGCAACACTGCGCGGCGGAGCACGTCTCGGCAAATTACGCGGCACGGGGCCGATAATTGATGGCAACATTGGAATGAGTGGCGTCGCACTGTCAACTGGCGGCTTTCGTTTTTCTCATCCCGACGATTTATTGGGACGACCGTCCTCCCACTGGAACGCTTAAGTAAGTGGGTAGTTACTAATTATTAACATTATCCTTTTTAGTGTTGTGTCTCGAGGATGTTTTAGAGGGCGCTTGAGTGGAAATTGGTCTGTTCAGTATTGTTGTTCATCTTTTAGTGTTTTAAGGAAGAAATAAACTTGTATGCCAGCCAGTTACTGGTAATTAAAAAAATTAAGATTGAAAATTGAAATCCTTGCCGAGATCTTTTATTCTGATTTGCACAGCCGTCAATTGTTTAAGCCAAGAAGGGATAGGTACTGTCCATGCATACAAATTACATCCTAAGCCACATTTCACTTACCGTGTAATGAGATTGTAGTCAAATAAGGAGACTGACTGATAAAAATAAGTTGCAACGTGAAGTAATAGAGGCTTGTAGCAAAACGCAATTGAAACAACGAGCTGCTACGAACAATAAGCTGATAGGAACATAGCCAGTCAGATCAGAAATTGGAAACGCAAAGGCTCTTGTCTGATTGTGTTCGTCCAATGTTTAAGCCATGCATATATTTATCAAAGCACGGCTTACAGTTCTAAGATTTGTCTACAATAAAGTTACTAAAACACTGTAGTGAGATTTCTCGGTATCAGATGTGTTGGATACACAATAAGACAAATATATTGAAACTCAGATCAGAAACAAACGGTATTCATCATTATAACATGAGGGTGATCAGTCGGGAATCGAACCTAGTAATCTCGGCGCTTACAATCGTCATAGCTTAAATTTTTGTGGTCATATGTAAATGCATAGGCAGACATTATGTATGAAACGGTATTTTGACTTAATATGATTATCCAATCACAATTATTCTTCCGAGTCCAACAGAGGAGTGATAAACAATAACAATAATAATTAATGTTAGAAATGATAATGACGATGTTGAAGTAAGCCCAACATCGTGATCAAGCACGCTCACATACAAATAATTTCGTTGTAACTCGCTCTTGTCATTACATTAACTATGAATAAACTTTGGAAGTTCAGAAGTCCCCACGCTACTATCGACTCGGTAAATTGAAAATCACGTATGTTCCTTAGTTCATTAAAATTCTCTAGAGCCTCACTCCGAAACGCAATGACCGCGGCGAATTTACTTCTGCTGAATAGTTCTCGCTTAAAATTGTTGCTTCGGGCAATGAGAATCTATAATATAGTATGTCTCAAACA
Organism: Parelbella ahira ahira; assembly: GCA_018244795.1. Classification (NCBI taxonomy): domain Eukaryota; kingdom Metazoa; phylum Arthropoda; class Insecta; order Lepidoptera; family Hesperiidae; genus Parelbella; species Parelbella ahira. The sequence goes on from DWME01001199.1 coordinate 12,117, forward strand.
ATCAGATAAAACATTAATATTTATATTTTGTTTTGCGTATACCTTATATATTTATTCTCTACCTAAGCGTGATTATGTTTTTTTATATGTAACTATATGAATCCTTGTATAGGTAAAGATATTAGACTGGAATGTTATTAGGCATTAAGTCCGCCCTCGGTGTCCTTAGTTTTAGGTATTACTTACGAGTAAATATTTATATACATAAATATTAAGCACTCGGCGTGCTCAGCCCAACTCGTAAAGACCATAGCGTGGCTATAGAATAATAATAATACAAGAATCGCCTACTTTTCAATTCAATACAATCGTATAGATTACACCTTACGGAGGATAAAACGCCTTATCTCGTCCACTAATGCCCTTGGCTTGTAGTCGTAATGGTGAGATATTCCGAGATATCGCGGTTATATATCGGATAAGACAAGGCTCGACTTATTCACCTGTCCCATTGCAAGCGAGTGAGCGCTACGGCGATATATTTTGTGTTGAAATGCGAAGATCGATTGAAAGACATTTCATTTTACCCCCTTTTCTCTACGGTGTACAGGAATAGGCTCACCTATTTTATTGTGGAACATGAACCAAAATGGTGAAACGGAGAGTTCTACATTTCTCTGTCCATCGCTTCGGGAATTACAAGCGTGGTGTTACGTTTTTTTAGTATGAGAGTATTTAGTAATGATCAGTATCTGTCATAGTCGAGGCTAGATACAGACCCGTTGATACTCCTTAGGGCCGTGATGATTCTCTGTACTATACGGGTGGATACAGCCAGGCCTTTCAGACCGTAACACAAGTTATTTAAATAACATTACTCCTCTGTAGCAATAGATATAGTGTTGATGCTGTGACGAAACAAATCAGTATATCTCCATGAGGAGACATCTCCTATCTCTCCCAACATTCATCCCCATGAACTGTGTTGCGAAGGTAATCGAGAAGTCGTTTCGATATTTGACTACTCCGACCGCAGCGATAAGGCGCTCATTGGGGGAGACCTGTATCCAGCAGTGGACTGAAAAGGCTGCCGATATGGCGATGACCGCGGTGATAGGTGGAACGCTTCTAAGATATAATTGTCAAGAAGTATATTTTCCATTAAAATATTTACAATTCTTTTGTATAATTAACGATCGTTAAATGCATATTTAACCATTAATAATAGTCAACAAAGGCACAATCAAATGTCAATTAAAGTATTTGTATTACTTTCCTATAATTAAGTATCGGAACCGCGTAATTATCGAGAATACATTTTTATTTTCATTTCATAACCGCCCCTGAAACTTATAAATGTTTCAGTACAGTTTCCTGAAACGATCGTGTTTATATCGAGAGCTTATTAACACATGTGTTACACGTGTACCGAACAGGGAATGCTGTGGAGTGGGAGTTAGTTATAAATGACAATATTCAGTTGAGAAAGCTTTGTCGATCTGTACCCACGATATTGAATAAATAACCATGTTATGTTGTTCGAGGATTTTAAAATACAGGATATTTTGAGTGCGGAAACACATTGGGATTGACTAAAATATACATGAAAAAATGTGTTATTGACAAGATTTTCCTGATGCCTCTTGTAAGCCAATGTAAACTTTAAGTTTCAGGTAACCAGAATTTCCATATTTATATTTTTATATTCATTTGCTGAAATTATTTATTATTATTAATCATTGAATTTTAATACTGCAGTAAAGTGTATATTAACCAGAGGGAATGACGACTCCATAGCTTTTTATCCCTTTCCGACGACAGGTTTAAAGTTAGCCTAATGAATGGGTTGAGGATACCATATTACGTGTCGTCGACTTAAATGTATAATTCTTTTCGACGCAATGAACGCTTACACGTTACGACACGTGGTCGACACGATTATCTCCAGAATAATCCTCAAACTAACTCTAAAGTAAGTCGCTTTATCTCGCAGTTATATCAAAAATGGCCATTGAAAACATCCAATTAAGAAAATAATTTATTACATATGTTTCAATCGTGTCAATATTTCCCATCGACACTTGTGGCGCGACCTCAAGCTCGTATAAATTGTTGTTATTTAGAAAGTTAGTTCTTAAAAAAAATATATTGTTTTTTTCCGATTGTTGGTTAATAATGCAGTGATACTGACTCTGGTCAGAATATTTTTTGTACAGATAAATTTGGAACATTTAAAAATCGGTTATTACAAGTATTCAATAAAAACATGCGCTTTTTAAGTCTATCGTGGCCACCATTTCCCTCCTTATCTATTGAATGCTTTTTTCAGTCCCGAGAAAAATCGTCTCGCATCCGCGTCGTAAGCTTTCAGATGACGTGCACCTTACATTGTACGGGAAACGTAACCTTGTTTCTTTCACGAAGGGTTCAATTTCGAGTGCGCGTTCACGGCCATCAGAAATCAAAGTCGGTGGATCATTTTTTTCTCTCCGGCGTTACTCTTTTTTCTGTTTTGCATTGGGACTTAGTGGCGTTTGATCAAAGGGGCGCTGTTTGTCTTTTGTACCGGCGCTCGACGATATCTAAATCACTGCGCCGGCTCTATTGGTTTCCTCTCGATATGAAGATTGGAAGATATGTTATTATGTACTTTATTGAACTGGCGATTCGTTTACGGTTCTTTGAAATGCTTATCTGTCGGTTGGTTGCGTTTAGGCGATTTAATGTGCTTCTCGATTACTAGTTTATCTCAAAACCGCTATAGTCTTCTTACCGCTTGTAGGGAACGAGGGTGTGACAGTGATGTCGCAATGTGGTGCCGTAGATGAAGTAACTAGTTATTATCGAAATGAGTTTCCTAATTAAAGACGTTTCTAAATATTTGACAGAAACGGTCACGCATCCAAGTGCTGACCGCCTCTTCATTTATCTTACATGCTATAGTGCAACTACGTCAACCTAATAGCGCTTTTACCTGCTATTAAGATATATATATCTTGAATTTACGTTCGCGACAAGCATTACCGTGACAGACAGACAGACGTTGAACTTGCAATGCTTGTGTCTTCTTACTCCTGGTTTATTTGTGTCTGGATAAGGAACGTACGACGATCGTTTAACTTTAAAGGTGCCTGTCCACGGGAGCGGAACGGAGGTAACGGATGAAGATACGAAGTAGAAGGATCTGACGAACTATGTAGATTTTGGACTAGTGGAAAAAAAATTCAGCCACGACTTGTTCTCATTTCTTTTATATAACTGCCTCTGAAATTATTGCAACTTAGTTCTACTTCTTAAACACGTTGTTATGATGAGGAGGGAAGTGAAAGAAGTGTAAATATTGATTTTCACGATGGCAACGATCGAATTTCTCCCCGCCGCTCTCTCCATTGCGTTCCAGTGAATAGGCATCCTTCTGTAGGTACGTCAAGGGCAGTCGTTTTGTACTTTTGAGGATAACTCCACCACCGAGGAGTGTAATGGATGTAGCACACCTGCGGTATGCTTTATTTCGGTTCGGTCTGGAGTGCTCCTGGATTGTGTGGAATGCAAGGTAATGGTAGCGTAACAGGTACTTACATCAGTCGTTAAACGGAGACAGGAATTTTTAGGTGAATAAAAAGGGTATTTTTGATCACCGTCATCTTGTCAATCACCAATATCTTAGATCCTTCGAATGTATCTAGTGAATCTCTTGGTCTTTCTTTGATTTCGCGATATAAAAGGTATTTTCGATCTCCAACATTTTGTCTATCACTTTGACTCTTTTGTTATGACTAATGAATCTGTTGATCTTCAAGGTTTTTTTTTCTTCTTGTAGTTCTTTTCCAAATTGTTTTTACGCTCTTACCATCCACTGAGGTATTCCCGAAGCCGCTGATTGTTTACTATATTAAGGTATGACGTTCGTCAAATATATGTACTACATATGTTTGTGCCTTACAATTTATGAACACCACTAATACTACCTTCATTACAAAAAAAAATCATAATTGTAATTCGCATTAAAACCGAGTATCTACCAGTGTTTGTGAAGTAATTAATGACATTTGAAAAAGTCTCATTTTTAACGTCCAATTATACTGCGGAATAATTAGTATTAATGATCACTTTGACTGACTCGATTTATTTAATCAACTTGAAGTGAAGCAATCAAATATACTGCTTCCCCCTTCGCCCCTGCCCAACCCTCCCTCGCTCATCTGTTGCTGAGTTTAATTGCATTGTCCACAATTCTCCCGTGCAACAGTCACGCACCAGAGAACATGACGAGGATCATATTGGTATACTGCCATAAAACTTAAATGACGCGGCGATTCAGAAGACTTGTGCCGCCATCTCTTGCTAATCTGATGAAGTTTTTTTTAACTTTTATTGAAAGATCATTAATTTATGCATTTCGCTCGGGATTGTCATTGCAATGATTTGTTTTTTATTATAATTAGTTCGCGTGGACAGTTAACTGCAATATGGGATTTAGTTATATTTTAACCAAATACAAATCGACATTTGTCAAAAGATTACATTACATTGTTACAAGGAATACGACACGAATCTAATTATTTACACTGTTACGGGATGATTACGGCTGTACCAATTTGTAATGATGGAAAATTTAAGGATTTAAAAAATAGCGTTTTTGTTAATATTTAACCAACACGCCTGTATTTCCCCAAAGCGGAGGGCAGAGAAATATAGCACATTCCTACCATTCAGCAGTTACGTTATACGTCCCACAATGGAATAGGGATTGAACTAATTGCCAATGTTGCCTATAATTGAACAACATCTCAATAAAATATCGGATGTCTAGTGGGGATTTACAGTGTTCCCCGAAACGGACTAAATGGGGCGTGTCAACTTGCAATTCATTTAGTCCGCGTGAACAAACTCCGCAATCAGGTTCAAGTCGCCGCTGACCAAACGGAAACTAATGAAACGTACATCGCTTACACTCGCCGGGGGTTGCCGGGGGGTGTGCGCGGCGGCGGTTTAGTACGACCGGCCGCAGTGTACATTGAACACAGTGTAACCAATCAAGGTAGACAGAGGCTAACAATTGTTCTCTCCTGATAATATGTCATGAAATTTGTTATGTAATTAATCTAAAAAGTATCGTAACATCACGCCCGTGATTCGCGAAAGTGTAGGCAGAGGAGTATAGACACTCCCACGTTTCACCAGTTACGTTTGCATCTCACAAAGGAATAAGTGGTGAGCCTGAAATAAACGTCTTATTCCTGCAGTGCCGTTGGGGTAGATTGTAGATAGCATGGGCCGTTGTGGCCACTGGTGCCTGCTGTCTGCATTGACTTGTCTTTTCCAATAAAATGAACATTATATAAAGGTAACTCTCACATGGATTTTGTGACTTAGATTTTCTAGTAGTGACTCGGAGTCTGGACTTGTGCCCGGTGTATGGCAATAACCTCACTATCTATTCCATGCGATTTAACTGGTGAAACGTGGAGGTATACTACACACCTCCGCCTATCCCTTCGGGAATTACATTCGTGATGTTACGTGTATAATGGCAAAATAATGTGTAAAAAAACCGAACGTAGGTACTATGCTTGGGCGAGCGTCGTTCGGTTGCTGCTAAATTCCTTCGTTATATGAAGCCTCTTTTGAACTGCATTTTTAATTTGCACGTTCTTGTTGAATGAAATTTTCATATGCTTCTTGCGAAACGTTTCAGAGTTCTCTTGTGAATATAGTATGTTGGGGTATTGTGTCGGTTGAATTTGTGCCGTAGATGTTCATGTAAAGTTATGTTGCCTGAAATTTTACAAGAACACAGGGTAAAGGGCTAAGGAATGTAATAAATTAAAATATGCGATTGCTAATCGAGAGGTTCATGGTATCGAATCTCTAGTCGGGCGCTGTTGGATTAATGTAACTTAATTTTGCAGTATACATAGTTGACTAGTTAGTAGTGTAGTTATTTTCTTCGCGGAAATACGGGCGTGATATTGTTATTTTTTTTTTATTGTTCAGGTATTATATTTTTCTGTAAGCTATACGAGTCTTAGTTCGATCACAAGCAACGAGGCCATAAGCGGAAGTCAGCGAGCCTTTTAGCCTTTATAAAGATCACATGTAGGTACATATACACAAAGCGGAAATAGATGACGCACTTGTCGGAAATAAAGACGATCATTTGACATCTGATTTATTTGTGATCGAATAGATCCGTGTGTTCGAAACAGATTGAGGTGGAAAGTTCTAGATGTTTCCGCCCGTAGGTGGTTTGTGATAAGTATACTAATATAGCCTATATGTACAGTATTCAAAAGGTCCGTTATTCTACCTATTCTCGAGTCAAAATGTTTATTGATACGCTATCATCAACGCTCTTATCTTCAATTCTTGCCTATTCCCGAGACAAAAGGGTTTATTCATATTGTCTTAGTATCTTCAACCCTTTTACCCTTCCGCTGTTTGGCGCAGGCCCCAGAATGTGAAGGGGTAGAAAGTATGGCGATGGCCTTAGTACTACGGATTTTTTTATTGGCTAATGATTCTAAGTAGTTTCAGATTCGTAACTATTGTATTAATATATTAAAAAGCCATTACATAAAAACTTCATATTTTTTTCGTATTAATGTACATATACATATGTAGATTTTTGCACATACACAGGGGTAATTTGAAACTATCGTACTTCTGTTCATGACGCGAACTGCATATACGCAGCCCAATATACTTTACTCCAGAGTGTGTGTTCAATAACTTTTATAGTATAAAAATCTCTAAATCAAACAGCAACTACGACCGCATGTAAACGTGCATAGGGAAAGCTTTTATCATTGTTTTATACTCAACTCGGTCGCAGACAAACGCAAGTCTGTTTATAAATAAATGAATAAAAATACTGCCAATAAAGCTTGTCTGCGCTGTGTTAGTTGCCTACATACGCACTCTAACAAATAACACTCACAGTGAATTCGAACAATAATTTACGTAAAAACGATGTTACATTAAAAATTCAAGCTCCATTAGTAAATCAATCAGACCATTAATCAAACAGGTCAGCGACCCCGTTTTTCGGCGGTGACACCCCTACGCGTTGTGTCGATTAGGGCGCGGACGGACGCGCGACTTTTTCTCGACTTTTTGTCGCGCGACTTTTTGTGACGCGCTCAAAATATATCGTCTAGACGTAACGCACACGGTTTTGTTACCTGTTTGTCGTTCTTGTAACTATTTGTAACGAACATCTGACGAGTCGCTGTGTTCTTTTGATGCTGCGGAAAGTGTGAAAACGCGTTGACAGACCGATTTTTTGGCCGCCTCTTTGATGCTAAGTTTTTTTTTTGTATTCTTACTTGTTGTTCACCCTTTTCTTGTTTTGGGCCTGTTGTTGCCTTTTATGTTTTACCGGGGTGTTAAAGTACAAAAGTTGATTGACTAGGCTATATGTGTACGTACATATATATTATATGTTCGTGAAGAGGTAAACGAATATATTACCTATTAAAGGATCTGACAAACTTCGTATCGCCTCAAAATCAATGTTGCGTTGACTATATTATTATTTTATTGTTTTTTTTATTACCTAAAAAAATATTAAGTTAATATGAATGCTAAAAATGAAGTGAATAGGTACTATAAAACAACAAAAACCAAAAGAAAAGTATGTTAATTATATCGAAATCCCTCCAATGATTTGAAAATCTTTAAAACATTCAAGGAATAAAATCGAAATAAAAACTATCCTATCCTGTAAGTTGGATCAAATACCAAATTTTAAAAAGCATGTCAAAAACAGTCAGGTAATTAGACAAGTAGTTTCAAAGTTAATCGCAGATGAATATCACGACACGAGAATTATACATATATAATGACTGCTTACTGCACAAACTAATCCGGGATAAGAACAAAATGTTGATCTGATGATATTCACCAAGTGTTACTTCCAAACAAAGGCCCGTCCTACCCACACTTTCAAAGTTGCATTTGATTTTCACGACACTTTTTTCACGTCAGTCAAAAGTCTATCATTTCGCAAAGGGTGCATCATACGATACATAATAGAAACAAGATTGACATTCAATAGGGGTTGGATTGACAGGAGCGCAACATACGTGTTGCGTTATTTCACTCCCTTTGTTCTCTTGTTTTTTTTTATTATTTTCATTTTTGAAAGACCGAATCGAATTTATTTCGGTGTGTCGCATTATGTACGGTGTTGAAGCGAAATAAAATTTATATCTATTATATAAATGTGTAACAATGAAAACACTTCACGGTGAATGGTAGGTTTTGTGTGTGAACTGTCATTATTTCCTTTTAATTTACAACCTGCCATTATACAATATGTTTATGGTAAGATGTATGATCTTGTCTATGAATGATAAATCTGGGATAGTAAAGACGGATACCAAAGATCTAATTGAGGTCGTTAATGAACTCTTACGAAACGGGAACAAGGAGAGGACTGTTGCTTAGCAACGGCGCCAGATGTAGCGCCGACACGTGTCAGTCACACTTCGGTGGTTCACGTTTGAGGACCTCAAAAAATATTTTCGTTAGTGACACTGTTTGTTTTCATACCACGTTTTGTATGTTAAACCTAACAAATAGTCAAATGGGCCACCTGATGGTAAGTGGTCACAGTCACCTATGTAAATATGCAACACAAAAGGACTTACTAATGCGTTGTTGGTATTAAACTAGAGGTCTTTATGCATTTCTTGAAGCACACCAAATCAAAGCGCTCTGAAAATACCTCTGAAGGAAGTTAATTCCACACAAACGTCCACGGTAAAAATAAGCGCGCGAACCGAACCGTGCAGGACAGTCACCTATCCAGTTGATGTGGTTGGACCCTCAATCTTTATCTAACAGTGCATAGATACACACCCAAATATTTATATATGTAAATATTACCTGTAATATGATAACTGTGTACTAACATGTCCGCAATGTGCAAGAAATTTCTCAAAAAAAATATTAGCTATTTGCGCCACGTGAGAGCGTACCAACGCAATAGCAGCTAAAACAGTCGACAAGGCGGGAATCGGTCTACATATACCTATTTACACGATCTGCGAAAGACTGCAGGCAGGTGCCGGATGCGACAAGCCGAGGAGAGGGCACGATGGCGTAGGAGGCCTATGTCCAGCAGTGGAGTGAAATAGGCCGATCATGTGTGATTACTCAAACGGATGTGTGTTCGATTCTTGGTAGTAGATACCGCCATCACTATAAGTATTCCTTCCGGATACCATTACTACAACAGTTTATTGTAATCCCCATTTAATTATGTAAATTGCCCCATACACTTTCCCTCCTCACAAAGTTTTACTGTATCGTTGTGAACTCAACCCACGCGTACATACGTACATACATATATCACAGTTATATGTATCTATGCCAATAGTGTGCTCCAATCAGACTTAATTGATTATTAAGATCCTATAAACTTTGGAATGAATTTTATGTATGTATGTATGTAGGTACTCTATGAGGTAAATTTCTAACCTAATCTAACCTAAACTAACGTAACCTAGAAATCAAAAATGTTTAATTGGAATTTTACGTACAAACATTGCCTCAAACTTATTGATTATTACCTATCTCTCATTAAAATTTATAACTTTTCATAAAATACTGTTACAATTTTCAAGATTAAATATCACTTGTTATAATGATGAGAGAAAATCTTGCTTTAGAGATGCCCTAGAGTTTTATATTGTATTTTGCATCTATTGTAAAATCGGGCTAACAATTTATTTTTATTTTATTTATTTATTGAGCTTCTTCTTTTAATTCTTTGAGAAGAATCTTTATTCTATACACATTGCCACGATTCACCGGTTATACGTCCTACCATTAAAGAAACTGTGAACTTAGCGGACCATAAATCGGACACAAATCCAAACACTGTGCTGCTACTGGACATTTCCAGTTAAAGGAATCCATTAGCACTAAAGTATTATTTTGGAGTGAATTAAATGATAAACAAAGACGAAAATGTCAACCTTATACATATATTCCCTCTAGTCGCAAAAAAATCGCACAGAAGTCGCACAAAAATCACATAACTGTGCCCTGACTAGGACGGTAACTGATGTCCACAACGATTGGACCCCGGTATATTTATGTGTCTCATTTTGAGCGGTACACTTGATTGCGACAAACCCAGCCTCTATATATCTAATCTGTACCGGTTTGCCGCTGTTTTGTTTCGTCCGAAAAAGTCATGAAAATTTGACTGCCCCGCTGATCCAGTAGTTAGTGGATCTGACAGCTGACATACAGGTCGTGGGATCGATTCCTACGTCAGAAATAGCAGAAGAATATTTAATGTGTCTGAGTATGAAATAATAAGTACTTTTCTTTATATTTACGAGTATAGGTATGTGTGTGTACATATTATCCGTTTGATTGATTACCATTAAATAGAATATGTTCTGCCTAGCTTGGGATGAAGTGACCAACTGTAAAAATGTCCCATTATATTTACTTTATATGCATACACGTAGGGTACCTATATTGAGATGTAATATTTTGTTTCGATATTTATCTCCCTGTATCACTTTTGATGTAACATAAACTATCACTTTTATGATATATTAAGCAGTCTTACCAATTTGACGTTTTAAGTTTTAGCAATGCTCTTTGCCCAAGCAATACCTGTATTTCGTCGCTTTACCAGCAACGTGGAAGACACATCGGAGCATAATCCACTTCTATTCTATTGCAGATTATTGCAGATGCGGTCAGTGTGCAGCCCATTATATAATCCTGTCCATTGCGTCCTCTCCGAAGGACGGAAACTTAATTATAACCAACCACCCAGTGGTACAAATGAACCAGTATTAATTAATATTACAACTTCTCTTCCATTCTGCCACCTCCATGTTATCTCGAGAGTTGAATTCGGTCATGCTTAATCAAATTACATTTTTCATATAAACATTTTCAACAAATCTAAGCTCCCCCCTTTTGCCCATTATTATTATTATTATTATTATTATTCGTGTATCACATTTGTAGCGATTAACGTTACTGCGCGGTACAGATATGGTCGGTAACATTTTGAATCGCACAGGAAATCTAACCCTCTTTTTCAACTGAAAGACGCAAAATAAACACGGCGTTCATAAGTGGAATTAAACGCGGGTGCCTGTCGCACTGTCGGCGAGTGAATTGAACCTTTGATATGCACACATCTCGCTTAAATAGCTTCCTGCTTCTTACCTAAATACCTTCGAGCTTCTAAGCTTCAGCCTCTTAAATTATAAATAATAACTGCCGTCGATGTACATATTTCTTACTTAAATAGCTTTCTACGTCTACCTAAATACCTTCCAATTTATTAAATAGCTGTCCGCTATATGCCTGCCTCTTACTTCATTAACTTTCATATTTATGTCCTTACCCTATGTTACCGCGGACTCGTTCTTGAATCTTATGTTGAAAACACTACTTTGTGGCGAGACATTTCAGCTACTACCCTTACGTTTTTTGTTTAGAAGCGCCAGTCGTGCTCTTCTGCAGTGTTGTTTGTAAGCCAGTAGAATGATCTCTTTTATTTTTATTTACTAGTATTTCTAACCAACCATTGTGACGTCATTTTGAAGTCATGTTGACTGCCTCGTTGGTCGAGTGGTTGCAAGCGTTACTGCCGATTAGGTGGTCCTGGGTTTAAATCCCGGGTCGGGTACTATTAGATTTTTCTAATTTAGAATGAATATTTTATTATTCAAAGAATGAGAGCACTATGATAGTGTCCCACGGGATAATACTAAATAATAAATATCCAGGTAACATAAATTTATATCTCTACAGCTCTACGTTCGCATTAGTTAACAGTACCTATGCTTTTGTGTATATTATTTTGGGCCGTACCAGCATATTATTTATTTAAAGATTAAATTTTTTATTTGATTTAAAGCAATATAACCAATATAGGTACATATATAAAATGTTAATGGAATGCTGATGGATGTAGATAATGAAGGGCACCAAGGCTCACCTATCTTGACCAAATAGGTCAGTTACTGGCTTGTGTGAGAGCCAAGTCTCCAAATCTGGGTGTATACAAAGAATGATGAACCTTCCATCATAAAAAATCATAAAAGGACGGATGAAGAGCCACAAGAGTTTAAGGGAAAATATAATTATATTCTCTACTCGTCGGTAGTGCAGCGCGCACCTAACAAGTGAACTCACAAAGTACGGTTGCTTGAAAAAATACACCCTTATCAAATTTTTTTACTCAGCCATGAAACAACACTCATTTACAATTCCCTTTGCTATAGAAATATTGGGGTACAAAATATTCCTATATTATCTTGTTATAATAATCTTGGGGGAATGTTTCACGAATTGAACACACATGTATAATATACATATACTTACATTTAATAAAAAAATCATTCATAATAATATTCGTCCATTTATATTTTTCGAAACCTGATTTTATATTTCGTTACATTTGTGATATGAGGAAAGTATAATTCGTCGGTTGTTCTCGTAATATTTCGTGTGGATTCGGAGAATATCAAACTCTTTGAAGGATATTTGACTGCCTCGTTGGTCCAAATCTAACAGTACCCGATCCGGGGATCCATTCTAGGACCTCTCGATCGGTAGTCGCGCTTGCAACCACTCGACCAAGGCGACAGGGAAGATTTATTGTATAGTTTTTTATGTTTGTTTTTTTCTATTTATTAAAGCTTAAACATTTATGCCTCAGAATTGAAGAATAAGAATACAATTAACGAATATTCAAAACAAGTAGATGAGCACAGAATTACATAAAAGATCTACAAACCGCTGAATTTTAATATATTTTGGCAGTGAATATTCATAACAATTAAACTCACCATCGACCCTCAACCAATTTTGAAAGTCGTTTAAACAATGCTATCTTAACACCGTAGAACAGGTACATGAGTATGTTTGCTACACTCTACTGATCGTTATAAGTTATTCAAACAACGCCTTCGTGATACCATAGAGCAGATAGATCAGTAAGTATACTCTGCTATACTTCTCTCAATCTAACTCTGATGAATTATTCACACCTAAATCAACACAATACTTCCGTCTCATTATACATTAATATATCTTATTGGTTAATTATATTATTGCAAGTGCAGGCGTGTTTACTATGTGTACTGATCTCGAATAAAAATGTCACATCATCATTATCATCATCAGCATCGGTCCACTGCTGGACATAGGCCTCCCCTAATGAGCGCCATCGCGTCACATACTGAGTTATAAAGTAAATTAATTAATGCAGGTTTTGTGGTATAATATACATGTATTATAGCAAACTACCACAGAGCAGTTATACTATAATGAGGAATATAAGCGTGATATTGTTATATGTATAATGTTATGAGGTTCTCGTCTCTTACAAATCTCGCATTGTTGCCAATCGTTCCCATCTTATGCCAGCGTACGTTCTTCATGTCTCCGCGAGTAGCTAATTACACCCCTTATGCTTCGTAGTGGATCGTAAAACCTGAAGTGCGTTAAGGGTTGTTGACAAAACCCCCCTGTACACATATGTTGATGCATTCCGGGAAATTCCTTGCATTGTGTTTGTTTTCATTGTTTCATTTGTGGTCGGTATGGCAAATAGCTCGCTTTATAGTCCATGGCGGCATACGTAGATTTTGTGGAACTAACATAGAAGTAGAGAAAATAAAGCTGCTCTGCCTACCTCTTCGGAGATGTACACTGTACATGTGTAAATTCCGTGTGTTTTTTTGTTGTTACTGGTGTATGGCAATAGGCTACCGCTCTATTCCAGTGGCACGTATAACATAACTTAAAAGTGGGAAAATTACACTCTGTCCACCCCTTCGTGAAACGTTTTGTTATACCACAGAACTAAAATGACGATGGCACTGCCATGGGTCATCAGTTCATGTTCTATCTCCTACTAATTACTCTCCTCTCTAATGGTGGTAGAACCCAAATCTGAACTACTCTGAAAGTTGCATCAAGGAGGATGACCAGATATCTCTAGTCACTCTCCTCCCAATTCCCAGTCTTACAAGACCAAACTCTCCGTTCCCTGCTACCTACATTAAAAAAATCGTAAGGGGAATTAGGACTATCGAATTGGGATATTTGTTATGATAGATATAGTCTAAATTGTAATTGGAATAAATAAATAAATAACGACACAAAGCAAACGAAACCTCTAAATAAATCTTCAGCACATAACGCTTACCTATAACCAAGCTGACTGCTTGTAATATCTAATTATAGATCACTGAACAAATT
>DWME01001200.1:0-26305 GCA_018244795.1 Parelbella ahira ahira
ATAAGTAGAACAGAGGAAAGATTTATGTAAGCGTAGTCTTTGACATTAGAACCTAGACAACGCTTAAACGGTTTTTTATGATTTCAATCGAAGTTCCATCGCTTCTGTGTCACGAGTGTAAATAAAATACGAACATTAACACAAATGAATAAGTCAATCTCAGCTCAATATAACTCTTCAGAGCTATTCAGTGATTAGTGATAGAGCGGCTGCTTGGCAGAGAGAAATCTGTGGAGTTGACTGCGATGTAAAAAATTTTTTTTTTTCCGTACCATAATCATCATCATCAGCCCATTAACGTTCACTGCAGGACACAGACCTCTACAACAGGACGCCACTGAGCTCGATCTGCAGCTCGTCGAAACCAAATGCTGCCAGCTATTGCGTACCTATATCGTCACTCCACCAGCTGGGGGCGTCTTGATTTTGCGTTCCTTTCTTGATAGACAGATAGATAAGATCCCTTTATCATGAGCTGCCGTCGATTACAGAGAGGTCTCCGCCACGACCTCGCTGTAACGGGTCAGACCCCGGTGATAGAGTAAATGTATTTGTCAGCTGTGTAAGGCGCCAGTGCTGCCACCTAGACGCCAGTGCTACCAGCTGACGAGTGAGCTGTCGCTCGATGCGTGAGAACATTGTGCCGCTACCCACAGCACCGCAGGCCGCAGTGCGTGCTGGCTCTGTATACATCAAGCGGCACAGTTAGCATATTATTAATGGAATGTTGTAAAATTTAATAATATTGACTGCCTTATTGGTCGAATGGTTGCAAAGCGCGGCTGCTGACCCTGAGGTCCTGGATTCGGATCCCGAGTCAGGTTCCATTGGATTTTATAACTTGAATTTTTTTACTTAGATTTTCAACTTAAGTTTTCTATTACATATTTCTAGTAGCGGATCGCAGTCTGGACCTGTGCCCGGCGTATGGCTAGGGGCTCATCATCTAGTCCATTGTTATACTTAACCTAACTGTTGAAACGTGCCAGTGAACTACTTTCCTTTACCTCTTCGGAAACTACAGGCATGATGTTACGTTTTTTTTTCAAATGAATTTCACCCACAAAACACCACTTCAAGCAAGTCTCTGTCCATTTCCCAACACCCTAAGGGCCGGTTTAAGTGTTAGACAGAGAGAGCGGTCAGCTGCGAGGGCGAGGGAGACGGAAAATGGAGAAGATTAAATAAGGTACCAAAAGCTGATGTTAGAGAAGAAATAGTTTTATTGTATCTTCTTTAAGTCTTATTTATTGTAGGTTGCAACGCATGTACAATATTGATTGGAAATGCATTGGTATTGGCGAGTGTTGCGGCTATACAGCAAAGAGTGTATGCTGGTTAAAGGGTAGGCAGATAAACATGATTTAATTTGCCTTTGTCATATAATATAATAAGATAAGATGTATAAATATATTTGGATAGATATAGATATAAGATATGATAATATGTAGTCAGCCTTCTGAAAAAGTAAAGTATTGTGTTTCGCTGTTGCTGTGACAATAAATAAATATAATTTGATTGATACGTACGTCCAAGGCTTAGTTAACCTTGCTGCTGAGCCACGAATCGTACCATACCATGGCCCTTAAAGGTTGAACAGAGAAAACGAAGTGCTAAATGTTACTATCTATTCTATATTCAATCCCACATTGTTTTTATCATTGCATATTTTTGGGAAAAAGCTATTAATAAATAACTCATTAAATAAATGTTAACGTTTTGTGTTACTGGCATATAAAAATGTGAATGGACCCTATTGCTAGAAATCAAATCACTAGCCTGTTTAAGTCAATTGAAGGACAAAGGCGATCCCTGCAGTTACGAAATGTGAGCCCACAATCCCCACGCTGGGCACGCGGCTTGTGGAACGCAGAGCACGGCTTCTTGCACCGGCTACGCTGTTGTCCGTTAGCGGCTAAAGTCTTTAGCCGTGGCTAGGTACCGCGATCAGCTAGTCGCGATGTACAGCAGCGTGCTCCACACACAGATGATCCTGGCTTGGACTTCTAAAGTAGTACTTGGAACCTATAAACCCCATTAGAAAACACATAAACATAATACAACTGCTAGAAAAAGAAGAAATGATTCTTCTACAACAAAGTTTGAAGAACAAATCTATCAGCGCCTTCCAACCCCAAGATCTGAACGTGACTAGAACTCTATGAAACTAATTTCGAGAAAGTTTGAACAATACTTTGCAATACATACTTATAGCACTGCGAAACTTAGGGTATTCTTGTCGGAATATAACTGAATGGTATTCCAAACCAGGGAAATCTTGACTGACGTATTGGTCGGCTATTGCGCAGATGGGACTGCTCAGCGAGTGCTTCCAGGTTCGATTCCTGGATATCATTGAGTTTTTCTTACTTGAAATTCTTAGTAGTGCGCTATTACTAGGAATTTGATGATCTGAAACAGTTCATAGATCAAGAAATCTGGATCTATGCGCGGTGTATGGAAATAAGCTATTACTCCTATTTCAAGGACGGGATAAGATAACAGATAAAATATGAGAGTACTACGCGCTTCTGCCTATCACTACGGGGAAATCATCATCATCAGCAGCCTACGCCAGTCCGCTGTTGGACATAGGCCTCTCACGCTACTGAGCTCGATCTTCAGCTCTCCGTATCCAGCCGCTGCCAGCCACTATGTATATATATAGTCACTCCACTAGCTGGAGGGCGTCCTACGCTGCGTTTACCAATACCGAGGAAATACATGTGCAATAATGCATTAATTATACTAAAGTACAGGGCATAAGGGGATGAGTATTATTACAGATGAGAGTTTTACGCGATTCTGTCTGACGACGCGCGCAAATGTGTCTTAATATGGAGCATGTGAGCCTATACAAAACCTATACACTCTCGCCTTGAAGGATCAATATAACAATGAACGTAGTATAGGACGCCCTCCGGCCTGCTAGGATGAAGATCTGCGAGAGACTGCAGGCAGAAATTTGATGCGACAAGCCGCCGACAGGGCGCGATGGCGCTCATTGGGGGAGGCCTATATCCAGCAGTGGACTGAGATAGATAGATAAAATGTCAAGATTAAAGTTAAAATTATATGTAATATATATTTAAGTTAAATGTTCAGAAAAAAAGAGAGAAATTAAAATGCCAATTACTAAATAATTTAATTTACTTAATAATTGAGTCACTTGTTTGGCACTCGGTGCCCTCTCTCCCCGCCCCATAACGGACCTGGCGTGAGCATATGGATATATGCAAATGAAATTTGGCGATGTTTAAATGTGTCCTATATTTGTGTGCCGGTCGTACCGATGAGCCAAATAAACGAACATTTCCTTTCGTCTGAAGTGTCGGCAGGAACGAAGGGAACGCGCGGTTATTAAATTACTGGCGTTCTGTAGGAAGGACGGGAGAGTGACTGTGTAGGGACTTCTTATAGGACATTCCTTTATATTGGTGACTATGACTGCATCGTTGGTCGACTGATGGTGATGATGTTCATAATGACAAGCATCGGAGTATTATAAGTATGGTATAATCGTCACTGCCTCATAGGTCAAGTAGTTACAAACGCTGCTGATTGAGAGATCTGAGATCGACTCCCCGGCCGGGTGCTATTGGATTTTCAAACTTGGATTTTCTAGTGCAATTTTCTAGTTGTGACTAGGAGTCGAGATCTGTGACCGGTGTACGGCAATAGGCTCACCGAAAATTCCATGAATTGTAAACGTAACTGGCGAAACCTGGGAGGTGGACTGCACTCCTCTGACTATTACTTCAGGGATTACAGGCATTCCAATACAAAATCCAAGCTACAAAAACCAGCCGGGAATCGAGGCCACGATGTCTCGGTCAGCAGTTACAACTCGACTAATGAGGCAGTCATATTTATAATACTCCAATAAATAATTATCATTATGTACATCATCATCATCGACATGTCTAATTCTCTTGGAGATAGGTCTCTTATTGAACACCATCCCAATACTCATCACTCATAGACACCCTACTCAAGAAGAATGATGTGTCTCTCACACAAATAACATTGAACTTTAATTTTAACGCAATAAGGTACAATTTACAATGGAGACCCTTTCTCCTTACTCTACAATTGAGATACTAGTAATCATTACTGGATTTTGAGTCTTATATCAATAGACATAAGGGAAGGATTCGTTTGTTTGATTATTAGACACGTCGAGATCAAATAACTGCGATATAAAGATGCTGGGAACATAATAGGGGTCGGAATTCGAATAGATTATACAGGGTGGGCGATACCCGCGATGGTATTGTGAGGGGAATGTGCTCTGCGATATACAGGGGGTTCAGTTTTACGATTTGGATATGAATTTATTTTGAAACGCCTGTCCATTTTCTCGGACATTCTTTTGATTTGGAAAGAAAGAAAAAAGCTTTTTACACGAAATATATACACCTACTGTTGATTTCATTTTCAAACGTTTCTTTCGCTAGATCAGTCTTTTGTTTAATGGTCCCCGTTTCTTCCAACACTCCCATGTTCGAACAATTCAAAGGAACTCTGAGAAGAGGCTGCATCTCTCAGTGTTCTTATCATTATTACATAAATATTAAGACGCGTCGTTGGTCGAGTGATCGTGATACCAATTCAGAAGTCTTGGGTTCGATCCCCGAATCTCGTACTATTGGATTTATTTATCTTGAAATTTCTAGAAATGACTCCGAGTCTAGATCAGTTCCCGGTGTATGGCAATAGGCTCACCACCTATTATATAGTGGTACGGAAACGTAATTGGCGAAACATGGAAATACATATATACGCACTGCTAAGCCCACCCTTTCGGAGATTACAGGCGTGATAATACTATACTGTTTATTATTAGTAGTAATAATACAAAGATATGTACAGCATAGGTATATGTATATAATATGTTTAGTATATACATATAATTCCCTATTTATTGTACAACTTCGCACCAACGATAGCATGCCGGCGGCAGACGCTTAATAATAGATACATCATAGATTAAAAGTATAATAAAACAGATGTACGATAGCTTTGAAAGCTTATATTCTAGTACCAATGAAATTCAACCAACAGCAGGGTCTTAGTCTTTTAGCATTTAGTCTCCTGCTTTAGGTGTTCCGGGTGCAAATCCCGTATCCTTAAATGCGTAGTTATTATAAAAAATGTGTTATTTAAAATTAAATATCAGTTACTGTAACGATTAAGGAAAACATCGTGAGTAAAAAACCTACACAATATTGAATTCTTCATATTGGCCTTCACCTTCAGTAATGTGAACCCCGCAGACGTATACTATGGATATAAGCTGATGACATCATACTGTTGTAATGAAACTAGGATGAAAATGCAAAAATTATTAAAATTATTAAGTTGAAGTGGCAAAAGACAAGTCACATCGTTCGAGTGACCGACAATAGATGGGGAATAAAGGTCATAGAGTGGCGGCCACGTCTCAATAAAACGAACGTCGGTCGTCCTCCTACCAGAGGGTCTGACGACCTGAAGGAGACAACCTGAAGCTGCTGGATTCGGAAGGCCCAGGAGCGGAAGGAGTGGCGCCGATCAGGAGCGGCCTATGTACAGAAGTTAATATCTAGAGGCTGATGATGATGATATTGATGATGATTATGACGATGATGATGAATATGATGATGATGATGATGATTATGATGATGATGATTATGATTATGATTATGGTGATGATAATGATGATGATTTTGATGATGATGATTATGATGATGATTTTGATGATGATGATTATGATGATGATGATTATGATTATGATTATGATTATGGTGATGATGATGATGATGATTTTGATGATGATGATTATGATGATGATTTTGATGATGATGATTATGATGATGATGATGATTTTGATGATGATGATTATGATGATGATGATTTTGATGAAAATACCTTACATTCCTAACAATGCATCTTATATCCGAATCGATACAAAGCCACAGCTTCCGACAATCTTTAACGACTGATGTTTGTTTAGTGATAATTATCAAGAACTACATATAGAGGTGCCCAAAATATAATAATTGATATTGCGTCGTTAATGTCATAATTTCGGCATTTTTATTATCTGTACATTAATAGACGACGTGAAGAGGAACCTTTAAATCTTTTTGAGACTTTAACCGTATTGCTGGTTTTATAGTAAGCAATGTGGATTAGCAAGGAGTGTAGGCAGAAAAGTACACATGTAACCGGTCTAGTTCATCTTTGACTAGCAATTGAGGCTAAAGCTTGGGTAGTATTCAAGGCACATCAGATCAAATGTCCTATCAAAGACACCGCTAACTGCCGCCTGCGGTTTTACTCGGCAATGGATATAACAATTGATTTATAAATGATAAAATGATGTAGATTGTTACTTTTCATACTGATGATAAAATAAGATCAGGTACCTATTTGAGAATGTAAATATTGGGCCCTCGGCATATCCATTCTCCTAAATCTGACTTTGATCTCGTCTTTATCGTCATCAGCCTATCTCAGTCCACTGCTGGACATAGGCCTTCTCCATGAGCGCCATCGCGCTCTGCCCTCGGCTTGCCGCCTCCAGCTTCTGGAAACATCTCTGATTTTCTTAGCAACGTTTAATTAGTGTACATACGAGTATATCATGTTGGTATGTACATATATCATCACGGCATGTCTCTTACGTAACACGCAGAGGACACCAAACTGCCAAATATCCCCATCCTTACAAACTCGACGTGCTCCTAGCTCCTAGATCCATCACTAACTTTACATATATACATAATATTGTATGTACATATCGCTCATTTGCGACTACAATGTAATATACATATCAAAACACTATCTTTCAGGAAACAGTTCAGAAAGTTTGAAATAGTAATTATTGTATGACTATTAGAATATTATATGACTTATTGACTATTCTAGACGTGTAACTATTATAATAGTCATAGAATTAAGATGATTTCAAACTTTCTGAACTGTTTTCTGAGAGAGAGTGTTTTTGAGATATTACACCCAGTCACGAGTGAGCGATATGTACGCTGGTGGTATTTTCGATAAAATCACACAAACATGTATTATCTGTCGCTAATCAATAATTATCATATTTTTATCAAAAGTGCTCCGATAGCGGCAGCAGACAACAACTGAGTTCGTTTTTAATCCACGCGAGTTTGCCAGGAGTGCAAAATTGAAAAACCGTGAAAAAATACCCATATACTTTTCAACTGCTAGTGTATGTGTCAAATAGTAATTATAAATGTATGTTATACATATTATATAAAGATATAGTCCTCATTATAAAGTGCTGTGTGAAGTGCTTTTTAACAAATATATAGGGAACTTGTTAATTGTGTGACTAAAAACATTATAGTGTAGACAAAGGTGAAGGTCTCAGATGAAAGCATTCAGAAACTTTCAATATTAGATACGACTTTGTAAGTGAAGTGTAACTATTAAATAAATGAAATATGACTTAGTAGTCCTATTTTTTAACATAACATTACGCCTGTATTTTCCGAAGCGGTAGGCAGAGGCGTGCAGTAATCCCACGATTCACTTATGTTCTACGTTCTTTGGAATAGGTGGTGAGCCTATTACCGTACACCGGGCACAGGTCCAGACTTCGAGCTACCTACCTACTGGGTATTTCAAGTTCTTCTTGTCCTTTTTCATTACTGAAGGTCGTGTCACTGAAAGTGTTTCGTAACGGTGTGTCACTTGAATAAAATATTTAAAAAATGTCAGGTAAAGTCCCAATGAAACTGGCTGATTGGATCGATCCTAGGACCTCTTGCTCAGTAGTCTCAATTGCAATTACAAGACCAATGATACAGACAATTTGGTGGAGACAGTATATTAAATTTTCTAGACTTTTTTAAAAGAGCTACAAAACCTAAATGACTAAATGATAATCATATCAAAGTCAGTATATTACAGCTTCAAGGCGTGCTGCGTATATCATCAAGAAATGATGTCATTAAATTCTTTGTAAGCTATATAAGTAATTAGACTGTCTCATGCAGGCGATTGTTAGAGAACCGACTGCTGTGCCGAATAAGTGTGATGAGCGCAAGTACATGATTTGTCTGGGTGTAAAATACAACAAAATATGTACACCTAGGCAAGTATACATTTATGTAGGTATATGTAAACATGTAGTTTACCGGCCGTCCGGTCTCTATAACACAAGCTCTCTCGTTGTTCACTTTGCGATCAGATGGCCGCGTGCGGAGCGGTCCCACGATATAGAAAAAATAAATGTAGAGTTCATAAACTCTATTTGTAATGACCTTTACAACAATTGTAAGTTATTGTAACTCAGATATCTTAAAGAGATTTGCCTTTCCGTTACTATGTACATACTTACAATATAAACTTATTTTTCATCTTTCATCATCCGCCTGCTCCCGTCCACTGCTGGGCACAAGCCTCTCCAATAGGACGCCTCTGTGCTCCACCTTCAGCTCTTCAAAAACCTAAATACCGGTCTTATTCCGCGGTGTACAACTCCATCACAGCCTTTAACTTGCTAGAATTGTCTGACAACGCGCACTTGGCTGCCACAGAATCTGACCTAACATTCTCTTGCCGGACGGAGACCCTTGTCCAACAGTGGAAATACAAAATGGTTGATGATGACGTCATGCAAAATGTTCAGTTGAATTGTCATAATGCAATGACGAATATAAGAGTTATAACATTTTATAATCATGAAAATACTACAATCATATCTATATCTTTATCACATACTTTATGTCTGTGTGTACGTGTGTGAGTTCATGATATGCATAATATATTTATATGATATATTTTCGCTCCGATCCATATATCATTTCAATGTTGGAGCATGGGTCTCTGCTCTGACTGGATTAAGCCCAGAGTCTGCCACACTGGGCAAGTGCTGGTTGGCAAACTGTTTTACCTTAGAAAATTTTTGAGTAACTTTAATACAATCAATATCTTGTACCAGAAATAAAATATCTTACAGTAGTTGTCTTGCTGTGTGCTTGGATGTTCAAACATATCTAGTAGATATAAAGCGGAGTCTCCTGGTATATCCTAGAAGACCTTAATCAGCTTCTGAAGAAGCTAGATGAGTCCAAAGCTGTCAAAGCGGGGTCGATTATTCTCGATCATGTAACCTGGAAGTATTCAAGACAAGAGTGAACAGGCACTGTTCAGGCAAACACGCTGCATCCTAGGATACGTTTAGCTTACCATCAGCTGAGATTGTAGTAGATACCGTCACGCCAAGTTCCTAAAGAGGGCGGTAGAGAGCACCGAGTGCTAAATATCTGTATCTAACACACCTGAAGTTAAGTAAGACTGGATGTAGACTTGTATAAGCTGTTTGGCCATTGACTGACACCGCTGAAATGAATACCTTGTATCATATTGATATTTACTATTCATTTTTATTTTTACATTAATAAATGAAAATGAAATTCCCAATGTACAGAATCTGGATTTGTGCCCAATGTATGTAGATATGTATGTCAACACGCTGAAACCCAAGCTACATAATATAACATTATTGATGAAACTCCTACAATCCTCTGCCTAACCGATCGGGGTGACACAGGCGTGATGTTATGATATATAATTGTGGTATTTATGAACAAGGCAAGCTTAGCTGCGGTTTCAATATGCAACTGGATAACAGTGGGCAGAACACGTGAATATTATCAATGAGATAATATAATTTATCATAAAGACTGTCCATGGACGACATTGGCCACAGTTTGTTGTTAAAATACATTGTGACCGGCAAGAAAATGTGAGTATTGTTCATCATTTGCTATTCTTAAAACTGTAACATCACGCCTGTACTCCCGAAGGGGGTGCGAAGGAGTGTAGTACACCGCCACGTTTCACCAGTCACGTTTAAGTGCGACAATGGAGTAGTTGGCGAGCCCACTGCTGCGCACCTGCCACAGATTTTGTTTATCAAGGGAAGCCTCTGTCTGTAAGAACGAGATAGGCTTACGATGATGATGATGATATGACTGCGTCGTCGGTAGGGTGATGGCAAGCGCTGCTATTCGAGAGATCGTGGGTTCGAATTTCGTGTCGGGTGCTTTTAGATTTTTTAACTTATATTTTCAAGCAGAAGTTCCCAGTAGTAGCTCGGTGTCTAGATCTGTGCCCGGTGTATGTCAATAGGCTCACCGTCTATTGCATTGTGGGACGTAAACGTAACTGATAAAACATAGCAGTATGTGTGTGCAGTAGGTACCTATTACACTCCTCTGCCTACCTCTTCGGGGTTTACAAGTATGATGTAACGTTTGTCAATTAAAGAAACGAGTGGAAGGAGGTAACAAATAATAATTACTTTAGTTTTTACATTATAACATTAAAAAAGGTGTTATATCATATAATAATAATAATCGACCCATTTGTCATTCCACTGTTGGAATATGGGTCTCCACTCATAATGAGAGGGTTAAGATATGGGGGGATATGCGGCAAAAACTCCGGAGAGGCCATCAGTGGACTAAACCAATGGACTGATGACGATGGTAAATCCAACTCTGCCGTAATGATGACCTCACCAGCGGACTGGGGAGCGTCAATAGCGCGATAACACCCTTGTTAATTGTACAATTCATGATCATTTTACCGCTGAATACGTGGTAACACAAAAATATGAATCACCATCAACTATGTATTTCAACTTAAAAAGAATTTGTTTGTCTACCCCTTGGTATAAGTAACTACTAAAGACTGAACTGATTTCATTTTAAAATTATACAACTGTTACCCCTACTCTTATTTAACTTGCTAACCAATGCGTAATATACATATAATCGCTAAAATAGCTTAATGGATTTATTTTTAGCTATCAATAATGCTAAGGTAAATTTTGCGAGACTGTTTAAGTTCAAAGAATACACCCAACTAACTTTACCTACACTAATCGAATTTCTCCATTCATTTCGAAAAAAAATATGGATAAAAACACTAACCTGACACAAAACCTTGAACAAGAAATAATATTTTTATCGATTATACCTAATAGTGATGATAATATTGATAACAAAAATTATTAACGTTTCTTACAATAAGAAAAAAAAAACAATTAAAAAATATATAAGGCAAAAGATTTCATAACAATCGCACAGTATCAAAACTAAAAATATTTATTTATATATGTATTTGCTGATTTTTCTAGTTGCACCACTATGTCTGAACCTCAAGTTACTTATCAAGCTGCCATTGAGAACCCAGACGTGCAGTCTACGGTACCAGAAGAACAGAAATTAAGAGACGGAACTGACATCAAACCTTTAAACCCTACAAAATTTTTAAATGAAAAAGGTGGCACCACTGTCAACGAAAAGAACAGTGCTGCCAATCAAAAAGATATGGAAGAGAAACCAGAAGCTGGTACATCTAATAAGGCAGAAAAAATAAGAGAGTTAGCAGCAGAAAACAACGGAGAGAACAGAAAAGAGTTAGCAGTTGAAGAAGATTTCGTTCTCACACCAGTGATGACAGTGACAAAGGAAGAAGCAGTGTTCACGAAGGGAGACTTGAAGCTGCAGAAAGTGTCCGTCAGCGAGGACATATCGGTAAGGTTTCAGCATTTGTTCAAGAAACACACCACGCCGGGAAAAACCGTGGTAACGGAAATCCAGAAGTTCGAATATAAATACTGAATCCAATAAATCGGAGCACCCATTTTGATTTTTATTTTATTTCGTAACATTTTTATGGGAACCATTCTTATATTATAGAATTTATTAGCTGTATATATTCTTGTAATCATGACGTCATTGTCTGACGTCACATCTGATGTAAAATAATATCTGCATTTCTGTATTTTCTCCCGAACAACGAAAATATAACTGGTGGAATGTGGGAGGGTACTACACTCTGCCTACCGCTTCGGGGACTACAGGCGTGAAGATAATTTTGTTTGTTTCTCTTTTCTACCTCTTCTTCTTCAAGTTAGGATGTTGCCAAACTAATCGTACCAGTTGGAAACTCACAAATACCCAAAATGGTTACTAAATGGCAAATACGAACGTGAAAGTTTTAATAAGACGTTACTCGAAACACTCGAAAGATTTTTGTTTTCAACATAATGAAAAGAATAATAATTGTAGAAGAAGCGTGCTTCTTCTAAAATTATCTAAGTATTTAAGACCTGACGTGTCAGGTCGGTGACGATAGAGATATCTATGTACTTAGCGCTTGACGCACTGTGTCGTCAGATTCAGGCTAATATAATAATTATTATTTTTAAAAATTACTTATACTTATTGGTGAATATCCGATGTAAGTATAGAACAAGAATAGGTAATGAATTGTAAAGTTATTGTTAATATTAAACATCACGGAGTTAACGAGCTATGAGAAATGACGGTTGGAAACTCTCAGATAGAAATGTCATCTTTCATTGTTATTTGTGTACACGTCATAGATAATGATGTGGGCATAAACAATAGATTTAACATACAATAGATGTAAAAGTTATACTTTGATGGTTGTTGATTGCTGATCAACGGTTCTGGATTCGAATCCCGGGTCGGGTAAAATTGGATTTTCTAACTTAGATTTACTAAAAACTTCTTTTAGCAGTGGCATAGAGTCTGGATCTGTGCCCGGTGTATCACAGTAGACTCACGGCCTATTCCATGGGACGTAAACGTAACTGATGAAACGCGGGAGTGTACCCACTCCTCTGTATTTATTTATATATAGTAACATTATCTTACAGATAAAATACTAAATTATATAGAAAATTCGAGGTCACAAAAACTTCAACCCCTATTATTTCACACTTAGGGTTGGTATTTTTTTCAATTTAAGCAAAACCAAACGAAACGTTCCCTTCCAAACAAAAGGATTTTTCCCAATCGGTATACAATGATAATGGTTCTTAAGTAACAAAAATAAAAAATACAAGCGAATTGAAGATCTCTTCTTTTTTGAAATCGGTTAAAAAGGAGCCCTACAGTCCTTTGCTACCCCTTCAGGGAAATACAGGCGATATGTTATCTGTTTAATTATGCTAGATTTTATCCTAACAAAGAGTTGCCATTTAGCCTTGTACAATGCGAAAATC
The DNA here is from genome assembly GCA_018244795.1 of Parelbella ahira ahira. Classification (NCBI taxonomy): domain Eukaryota; kingdom Metazoa; phylum Arthropoda; class Insecta; order Lepidoptera; family Hesperiidae; genus Parelbella; species Parelbella ahira. The sequence continues at coordinate 13,064 of DWME01001200.1, forward strand.
ATTAAGCTATATAATTAAGTAGTAACAGATTTTGAAACTAAGCAGAAAACCACGAAAGCTTGGTAGACTTTTACTGATAATTTACCAAGAAATTTATACTAATATCTTTTAGTGGTCAACCAGAAGCTGAAAGTTCCAGAATAACTGTCCTTTAAATGAAAGTTCCAATGTTTGTAGCCTCCAACCGTAACCGATCTTTGGTCTGCTTTTTCAGTAATGACTATCCCATCAGAAATCACAAGTTTTAATAAGCAATAAGGTTCATTTTGTTACCTTGGGAGCGATAGGTCAGCTTAATTTAAATACGTCTTAAATATAACATATCTTAGTCTTTGATGTGCTATAGACGGTGCTACATACAGGCGTTTTAAATACTTCTTTGAATATACTTCAAACATTTGAATACTTATATTATAAATCACAGATTGAAATCGACAGAAAAAACTTGTAAAACCTCTCATTGAGTAACAAAAAAATATATTTTGTTTTGAAACAGTTTAGCAACGTTACGTTTGATAGGAGTTGTGTTGTATGGAAAGTTTTAAGATCTCAATGATCATTTGCCTGTCAGTTCACTATTGGACTTAGGCTTTCCCTAACATTGAGTTTTTGCCATTTATTCCTTACTGGGCATGCGGGTTGTGGATTGCAGAGCACGGCTTCTAGCCTCGCCTACGCTGCTGCTAGTAAGCGGCAAGGATATTTAACTATATCAGTATCCAATAGATATTACTTCTTTTACACAAATCTATTCCAGGCACCTATCTTCCAAGATTCTTGTAACAAATGTAGCCTTTTCATAGTGGTGCTTTTGTTGGGTTCTACGTTTTTTAATAACCAATATTCATTTCATCAATAACCTTACTACATTTGTAAATTATGAAGGGATTTTGTTTATTGTTTCATGAATACTGCCAAGATATTTGTCAAATCGTAATAATCTGCTCTATCCCTCTCTCTTTCTCTCGCTCATACTAGTTATTATAGATTAATATTATAGATGCGAAAGTCATTGTGTCTGTCTGTTAATCTTTCATGTCACAATGACTGTAGCGATTTAAATGATGCTTGGTATAGCGATAGATTGAATCATGAAATAGAATGGCCTTAACTAAAACGCCTTTTTATAAATCTACATATACGGAAAGATTGAAATAAAATATGAATCTGTATGGAAATTATTTAGAAGTCAAGTAACAACTTGCAATCTTTGAGATAGCCTTACCTATGATTTATCCCCCATGCGCTATGGCATGACATTCTTCGAAAATCTACAGGGATTACATCACGCCTGTAATCTCTTAAGGGGAAAGCAGAGGAGAGTCTCTTGCCATAGACCGGACACAGAACCAGCTTCCGAATCACTACTACAAATTTCTACAGAACCCTTCTGCAAAAGCGTTAACGGAGTTCTTCGGGACTGGCGACGCGTTGGTGACGCTTCTTATGTTCCAAATGTCCATGAAAAAAATTACTACTCACCATCAGGCTGTAGGTTACCGAAATAGTAGTATACAGCTAAAGGATGCTCCAATTCCAGGGTACGAAGGTAACGAGAATGGTTCACGAAAGGGTTACTGTAACCAACAGTGAACCTGTTGTAACCGAAGCAATGGAAAACGTACAGAAAACCAGAGCAGACAGAAATATTGCAGGTGAGAATATTATTAATATTACTAAAGTACGCATGCAAGTATATATATTTAAGTGTTGTGTGTATGTATGTACATATATACATGTACATAATTATGCATATTTGTAATTATATACATATGTAAAATTGTAAATTTATTATATATATTCAACTATAGTTATATAAAATCCCACTTTTTTTCTGCTCTCAAATTAGAATTAAGGTAATTTAGTGCCTACCACAACTCTTCATCATCACCTGTGTCTGGTAGAAAATGTCAATTGATTGATTGTGTACAAGTGGTTAATTGTTCAACAAGTGACCCTATATATTATGTACAATGCACTTATTAGGGGCGCCCAGTGGTCGAAATTCGATCATAATGCATTGAAATTTTAAGTTTACTAAAGGGTCTATGATGAATCCAAAACTAAGATATGTCTAATATTAATTTTAAACGTAACGTAACATCACGCCTGTAATCCCCGAAGGGGTAGGCATACTGGCATGGGCATGGCGAGTAATACGCCCCCACGTTTTACCAGTTACGTTTAAGTCCCATGAAATAGGTGGTGAGCTTATTGCCATACACCGGGCACAGATCCAGACTCCGAGTCACCACTGAAAATTCTAAATTATAATAATCCAATAGTAGCCGACCCGGGATTTGAACCCAGGACCTCCCGATCGGCAGACGCGCTTGCAACTACTCGACCAAGGAAGCAGTCTATATATACCATATATATAACCCTATATGTATATAACTATATTCAACCATATATATACCTTATATCTATACTAATAAATAAAATTGGAGTGTCTGTTTGTAATATTAAAATAACCGCTTTTTACTACAGTCGCGGGCACAGCTAGTATAAGATAAACCAAAACGTGAATGGAAGCTAAACCAGCCATTGCTCAAACAAAATCTGGCCCCGTTACAGATAGAGAACCAGCAGAAGTAAAGAAAGCAAAGACACGAATTCCGATGCTAAGATTCAGACAAGCGGTGGATAAAGTGAGAAAGGAGAGAAGGGGTGTCGAAAACCGGAGAGAACCAGAGGTGATACTCAACTATAATATTTGCATGATTAACTTTATAATTGCAACCATTAATTCAAATATACTGAGAACTAATAAGTTTTTATCTTCAACTAAGCAGAATAATCACTAGCAGGCAATAGAACATTCTTAAACAACATAGAACAGCCTGAAATTTCTTCAACCAACGACAACAAAATTGCACTGAAAGACTACTAGAAAACAGTTCATAAATTGTATTTAATTACAGGTAACCTTCCTACAACACGGCACCCTATAACACGGTTTCGCTATAACACGATTCGTTACTTGCGGAAACCCTCCTACAACAATAGCATCCTATAACATGGTTTCGCTATAACACAAGAAAACTACAAAACCTTCATGCTCAGACTAAATACGATATTAACTCCATAAAAACTCGAATAATAAATGTTTTAAGACGCTAAAAAAATGAGTCTCTGCCTGGGTCTCATAAAACACGGTTTCACACAACACAGCATTTTCTAGGAACCTAACCACCGTGTTATTGGAGAGTTACCTGTACATTTTCCTCTTGCTGTTTTAATTATTTGTGATTGAACTAATTAACTCTCTAATTTAATTAGATAATTAGGTTATTGTCTTTTACCAATTTAATTACCAATGATATCAATTACCAATGGTTTCACTTTATAATTAAAATATGACTGTTTAATTATCAGAATTCACAACCAAAATTACGAAGATCGTCAATACCGAGACTGAAGGACAGCAGAATCGCACCGCCGAATAGTAAAGATTCAACATCATATAATACCCAAAAAACAGATGAAAATAATCAACTAGACGAAGAGTTTGACAGATTGTACGATGATTTAGTAGATGACCAAGATTCAGATGAAACTTTATCAATCGCCAGCAAAATTGAAGATCCTGTGATCCTCGAAAATACCTTCGATGAAATCATATATGCTTATGAAGATAATACAGTACAACCAATCAATGTAGATAAAGTGAGACATAGTAAAATACCACTATTGAAACGTAAAAGTGAACATGATATAGAAGTGCCCTTGCAAGCTGGTTCTATGTTGAAAAAAACTGCCTCTCTTGACACAAGTATTACAACATCCGAGTTTATTGCAGAAACTCACAGTAAAATTAAATCTGTCACTCTCAATAAACGTTCTATTAGAAGTGATTTCGTCACAACAACGTTTTCCGAAACAAAATCCGTTTATGAATCCTCAAAAGAGGCTCATGAAAGTTTACGAACAACTGATAATGTAAGAATAGAAGCAAATAATCAAAGTTCAGTAATAGAAGACGTAAAGGAGATAGAATTGAAAGATGAATTCAAAAGCGCTCAAACTGTTAATGAACTTAAAGGAAATACCAGTACAGTAAAAAAAGAAATCGTTAAAATAGTTACGCCTGACTTCCATCATTTAACTACTGAAGATTTCGAACCTGAAACTGAAAAGGGTTTTCATGAAACTGAGATAAACAAAACGAAAGCGGTGCAGAAAATGGAACAAAGTAACTATGTGAAAGATAATGAAATGGATTCTGTGTCGACAAGTTTAACAACTAGTTATACAGAAGTGCAAAATGACACTAAGAAAAAAGTTACAGAGACAAAAGCAACTGCAGATAAAGTACTGAAAGACTCAGGTACTGGCAACACAAGCGTAGATTTAGAAAAGAATGAAGAAGACATAGCCATAATCAGAGGGAAGGTTAACAGAATAATAAAAAGACTTGATTCGATAGAAACAACTACGAAGCCGTCTCAGCAAGACTTGGGAGATGATTTAACCGGAAATACGTCAGTTATGTCGAAGATTGCCATGTTTCAGGTAAAATCAAATTATAGTAATTAAATTATCAATTTATGGATATAATGTGCGAATGATCTGCTACTATACGGAAGATTTTTATTATACATATGTATCTTCACGTAAGGTCTCTTGCAGGGTAGGCAGAGAGGATGAGATGCCAAATATATCTATCCTTGCAGACCTGTCGTGTATCTTTCACGTACATGACTCTCTTCATACAGGCACGCCGGTTTCGGAGGCCACTAACTCCTGCATTAGTCAAAACTCTAAATTCTATTTATGTTGTATTTTTAAAACATTCGTCTCATTAAATTTTGTATGATATCAAATGCAGGTCTATATGTGTTCCCACTGAATCTATTAACACAATATACAACATGTGTTAAAAAAACTAGTCTAAAATTTGTCTAGTTGCACAACAATAACTGTAACATTTAAGTAAGCGATGCAGCCTGTTACTTTATTGGACTGAAACAAGAATGACATCCTTTCCATTCCCTACTTGAAATAAATAGTAGAAATAATGGTTATGATAAATAATAGTTATAGGCCTCTATAATTCAAAGATAATCAATATTTATAACATATCAGCATGTTCTTTTAAAACGAATTTAATTTTTTCACTTCTCAGCGCAATGACACAGTTGAAGTTCCCACAAAATCCAGATTTCGCTGCATTTCCCAAATACCTCGGCTAAAAAATAGCGAGTTAAACGATAATATAAATGAACCAATCCAGAATACACCTAAGATTGTAAATGAGGTTCTAAAAGCAGTGCCTGCTCGAGTGATTGAAGAGAAGTCTGAAGAAGACTCCGAAAAAAACATAAATGAAACAGTTACCAAAGCCAGTGAGAATAACGATGTTGCTGTTACTAAATTTGGGCCGACAGATGGTGGAGATGAATTTGATATTCAAACAATAAATGTTCAGGCTAAACTGCCCGTCACTAACCCACCGCCATTACTATTTGAATCTAAAAGTCATGAGTATTCAATTGATGATAATGTAACTGGTAAACAAACAAAAGTACTTATCGACACCAGAAAAATTACGGATGAGCAAAGAGATTTCCATGAACAAACAACTAAAACACCGCCACCCACGCCAGTTAGTTGCTTACCTGAAAACGACCTTATTATATCTGATCAAATGCCAACGGAAATGCAAAAAAAATATTTTAATCCGGCGTTCGTTGACAGTGACCTAGTGATTTCTGTGAAAATCGGTAACAGTAAAGACAATACTGTTGAGTCACTAAATTCGAATGGAAACAAAAATTATAGTGCAAATGGATATCAGGAAGTAGATTTTAAACCTGTTTTCGCAGAAAAAGATAATAAAGTACATGAAAAAGTTCAAAATGACAAAACGTATTACAAGAGTTTTAGCGTGAAAGAAACTAAAAATGAGTCATACACACTTTATAGAAAAGCTGAATTTGAATCCGACGTTTTTAAACGAGAAGTGAACTGTGAAAGCAAAGCTACTGATAATAAAACTCTAATTGAAGAAAATGGAATATATCACAGAAGAATGCGCAAAGATGATGGACAATTAAAGATTTTATCGTATCGAAATAATGAATTGGACAAAACGAAACAAGACAAAATCAAATCAAAATCTGTAGCAGAACTTGATTTAGGTAACGCCGTATCAGGAAAAGTTAGATCTATCATTGGGAGAATGAATTCCTTTGATAGAATCGATCTTGGGAAAAAAGAGTTAATAGATATCAAAGAAAGGCCCAGAAAGAGGTCGGTTTCGGAAAAGATAGCTCTGTTTGAGGTGGGTTTTTTATTCGGTGTTCACCCAGCTTAAACATTTAATGGTGATACATGACATACGTAAGAAATAGGTATTAAAATTGCAGAGGCTTAGCAAAGCTAGAAGCCATCTGTAAAATAAATCACCACAAACATTCAGTATTACATGAATCGTTACACGCAAAAGTTTTAATATCATCGCTAAATTAAAGACGTTTTCGCATTAATACTCCACTCAAATCATTATGATAATCTTAATCGTCGCCATAATGATATGTGTATTTGTAAAAACAATTTTACATTCTTCTTATACTAAAGTACCAGTCCTTTTGTCATGTTGTAAGTCTTGCAAATTTAATCAATACAATGAAATTAACACAATACCTTAAATCAATTAACAAACATTTTACTGAATAGCTGTTTCAATTTTAATTGTATAGTTCAAACGTGTTTCTGATCCTCATTTTTTATAATCTAAGCCATTATCTAGGCTAGGGTAGGTTTAGAAAGATATTTACTAACCAAAACCCTCTCAGGGTTCGCTCAGCGTATGCAATAGTGTTTGAGAAGTTCCATTAAAACAGAATGGTGACGTTGTCTTGAAAATAGGACACATTATCATGTTTCTCACATATAAGAATTTTCAGGGTAAACTGACTACCGCGAAGTTAGAAAAACATGATCTATCGAAACATGAGCCAAAACAAGTCCCAACAGAGTACATCGAAGAAGACCTGACGCAGCAAATCGAAGAATTAGTCCAGGCAAAGATAAAATACGGCTCCTTAGAACCAGAGCGCATGAAGTACTTAGAGCTGAGAGATGGAGGGCAAATGCCTGTTATAGGCTTAGGCACAGCTTTGGTTAGACTTTTGAATACTTATTCTAAGACGCAACGCTCTTTTACATCGTAGTTTTTTAGAGAACGAGAGAATCTTTGATAGGGTAGAGTCACTCTAAAGTTTACTTTCAGAAGCAACAAAAAGATAAAAGTCTAATGTTGAAATAATAGACTGTTTATTATCTGCATTGTGAAGTTTCTTTGCTTTGTTGTAATAGAATGAATTCTAATTCAAATGTTCCTAATCAATCTTGAAAAATTCTTCATAGATATATTATACATAAATTAGGGCAGCTAGCCTAAAATGTGTCCCGCAAAAAAAAAAGAGAAAGCAATTGAGGCTACCTATCTCTCTGTCTCTTTCTACTCGCGCACGCACAGGTAACGCTAGCGAGAATCATGCGTCAGTAGTGAGACAGAGAGAGATAGAAATAGGGTATCACGATCGTTTCTCTTTCTAACCTCCGGACGTTGCCGCTACACGCAGCCGTATGTGTACCCTACTCTATATTTAATATCCCTATGAAATTATCTATACCCTATCTTGCAGATATATACAATAATCACAAATTATGACAGATTAAATTAAATTAAATATTTAATGTAATATGTAATGTAGACCGCCTCGTTGTTCGAGTGGTTGCGACTGCTGCTTAAGAGTTCCTGGGTTCAAGGCCGGGCCGGGTATTATTGGATTTTCTAGTAGAAATTTCTAGTAGCGTCACGGGGTCTGGAGCTGTGCCCGGTGTATAACAATAGGCTCACCACCTATTTCCTTGTGGGCCCTAAACGTAACTAGTGAATTTTGAGAGTGTACTACACTCTGCCCACCTTTTCGGGGACTGTATACATGACGTTACGTTTCTATCACACCCAACCAGTTTCATCATCATTTTATTGGATTTCAGCTGCATCCTAAGCTAGTTAAACACATAGTGCGGGCAGCTATAGATCTGGGCTATAGGACGATAGACACAGCTTATATTTACGGAAACGAGAGGGAAGTCGGGGAAGCGATCAACGAGAAGATTAAAGATGGAACGATCACTCGGTAAGTAAATAATTGCAGTGTTATAGACCTTCCAATATTGATTATTATTATTATTATTACTCTTATTACGAGAGGAGACCCATATTCCAACAGTGGAATGATGAAAGGGTCAAAAGAAAAAAATATTGAGGACTTCCAAGTGCCGTATTAGAATATGAGAAAATAAGTTTCATTCTATTGGACAAAGAATGAATAATATTTATTAGTCACTAGCTGTTCTTTGCGCGCGTTGCTACGACACCAACTAAAATAAATTTGAAAGTAAGACATTACACAAATATTCAATCCATTTTGACGTGAATTTCACAATTTACATAAATTCTTATGTCACCCACAACTCGAAACGTCCTAATTCATTCGCTGTTTTCGTTTCAATTCAAATCAGCATGAACTGTCACGGCAAAATTAAATGAAATGCATTGGAATGACAGTCGCGCCATCTGTCGAAAATTGGTCGTACCAACTCTGAAACCTTCATGGGCTCATGCACAACCACTTTGCTAAAGATAATAACATGATCAAATGCATAGTTTATGGTTCTACATATAAAAGACATACAGACAAACATTCATTTTTATATGTATATTAAGATCAAGAAACAATTGATTCACAATTAATTTTATATACGACTAATAATAATAATGTGTTAATTTAATATTGCATGATTTAATCTGGTAATAAAATGGTTTTATTATACGTAAACATAACATAAAATGGTATTATTATAGAATTAATAAAGGATTAATACAGCAAATTACCAACTAATTAATAAAACGATTGAAGTTGAAGATATTTTCTTGACTGTACAAACCAATTTCGAGAATATTAGTTAATTATCATAAATAGAGAGAAACAGCATTTTTAGATCAAATGATAATCGATGGAAGTAGCGCATGTCATTTAAATTCTTTTAGCATCATCATGATTTATATATATATATTTTTATGTGACAGTCTAGGATTTGGCCGCGATCTCGCCTGGTCAGCGCAGACGATTAGCTCCACTGCATAACTATTTATTTCTATACAGGACACCCGGAAAAACTGAGCAAATTTATTTCTATTAATTGTTACAGCGAAGACCTCTTCATCATTTCCAAGTTGTGGAGCACCTTTCACAGACAGGATCTGGTTGAATCTGCCTGCCGCGCCTCTCTGGATGCCATGGGACTGGACTACTTCGATTTATACCTGATTCACAACCCTATATCTTTCAAGGTATGAGTTTACTTGTTATAAATTTAATATTTCTTTATCTTTTGGTTCCAAATGCGACTGCAGAGCATGAGGACTTCCATGAGGGTCTCATTCGATCCCCAGGTTGTGTAAAGAATTATTGGGATACCTATCTGACGTGAGAATTTCCAATAACAGCATGGACTGTGAATTGGTGGCCAGAATTTAACAATAGGTTGATTCCCTGTTTCATGGGACGTATAACAAATGCTAATTGCTGACACGTGGGAATACTACATTTCTCAATCTCCTCTTCGAGGAAATACAGGCCGAAGTTGAGTAATCTTTTATCAAATTAGTCTTACTCTTTCTCCATTCCAGGAGGGTCGAGGTCCAATCCCAAAGATAGCATCGGTAGTCCAATATTCCGAGCACGATTACATGAACGCGTGGTTCGGTATCGAGGGTCTGGTGCTGAAGGGGTTGGTGAGAAGAGCAGGCGTTAGCAACTTCAATTCCGTTCAGGTCGACCGGGTGGTGGAGAAGGGAAAGATCAAGCCAGTAATTAACCAGGTGATCCTAACCAATTTATGGACATAGTTAAGAATGCAAAGCATATGTAAACAAGATATTACTTCCGTCTTCAACTGTTACCATTCTCAGTTAGAGCAGCACTTTTTTGAGTTTATCCATCATCATTATTATCAGCCCGTTTTCGTTCGCTACTGGTCATCGGACCCCTTAATAGCAGGTCTCTGAGCTCTTTCTTCGTCACTCCACTTATCTGGAGGGTTCATCGATAATGCCTAAAGATTCTAAAGATTTTAGGCCGATGTCTGCTAGCGATAAAAAATGGTAGTCTCATGACATCCTGATCATAGATTTTAATTGATCTCCGTGATTCCATTTTATATCACAGCCGTATTGCCTTCTTGAAATATTTGATAACTTCATCATCATCATCAACCCTTTTATATTTACTGTTTGAAAGTGTTCTACTTTAAGAATAAGAAGGCTTATAGCTACACTGGCCAAGTGCGTGTAAAGACTTTGCGTAACAAAAGAAAAACCGGACTTCCAGGTGGAATGCCATCCTTACCTGAGCCAGCAGCGGTTAGATGACTTCTGCCAGGCTCGCAAAGTGAAACTTTGCTGCTTTGGAGTGCTCGGGTCAAAGGGAACTCCTCAAGAGTTTAAATGCGCCCTTCCACCCGCCATCGACGACCCTCTAGTCAGAGTGATGGCTGCTGGACTGGAAGTCAGTCCAGCTGCATTGTTGATCAGGTAATGTTCATTAAGTCATGAAAAATCCTCAGTCTTTTCTAAAGAATTTTATGTAATATATATAAACAGATCTTTGTCAAAGATGACAACTGTCCTGTTTATCTATTTAATTATTTATCTATTCAAATTTAAAGTAAATAGGAATGAGATTTGTATAAAAGATGGTGCTGCTTATTTCTAAAGAAATTTCTTATACTTATTATGAACGATTATCTTATATTAATATGACTTTTTTTATTCAAATGATGATTATAGGTATGAAAGGGCAGGACTACCTGATATTTTATACCTACTGCAACTCGTAATCATCTGAAATTAATGTTGAAAATCTCTAAAGCTACGCCTTACAATAACTAAAGTAGTGCTTATGACTGCTAAAGATCCTTTTAATTAAACAAGCTCAGAGAGATTTCCATCGTATTTAAAATAGTAGGTACTTTAACACATTTGAATCTCTAAAATAAAAATAAGCAGTATATAAAGAGAGTACAGGCGTGCTGTTTTTTGTAACATAACATCTTCATGTCTTTATTATCAACTCAATTAAGCTTTTACACCAAACAGCAACTAAGCTGGCTAACTTTTTCGTACGAAAATTTCTATAATGATGTTCCTTTACCAGCTATCAACTGAGCCTGGATCGGAGTGTAGTCGTGAAAGCATCCAGCGCCGCCAACCTGTGGAGCAATCTGCAGGCGCTGAGCTTAACCCCGAGTTCGTCTGACGTGTCAGGACTGCACGCGCTCAACAGGAACAAACGCAACTTCACTTTTAAAGGGTTAGTAAAATCTTATATAGCTGATAAATAGATGGCATCACGTGCTTGCTGAACGCAACGTAATAAGAACGTAACGTAATATTGAGTATGGTTTCTTGTACTATTATAAGAATCACACTGCGTTTTCGAAATGTGAGTGTACGTGTGTGTAATAATGTGTAGGTACATACTAAGTTGGATATCATGTTTTAATTGTAAACTTTAGTTTACCGTAATATTCAACTCGATTAAGAATTCATAAAGGAATTCACGACAAAGAAAAATGAAGTGCTCTTAAATAGTCATTATAAAAATGTATTATTTTTTGTCTGTATTGTTTCCCGCCAAATTATTTTTTTTTATATTTTGCAGCATGGGAGATACGCACAAGAACTACCCGTTCAGCATACCGTTTTAGGAGCAAAGATAAAAAATATTGTTTTCTTTTACTTAATTTTTATTGTTTTCTTTTATACATTTTTGTAAAACAAGTTTACGACTATTTATGTTTTTTTGGTTATTTAATTTTGTAATTTTTATTCATTTATATTACCTCAGTGATTACAGGTTAGGTTTTTCATCTGCCTCCGATATCGTAATTTCAACAGCTATTCTAGACGAGCTGCCTCTTATTATACGGAAATATTCAATTTTAATGACTAATTTGTCAGTATCCCACAATAGACAATAGAAAGGTTGATAATAATAATCATTAATATGCAATATCATGCCTTTCTAAAAAGCGATACCTTCCAGACAACCTTTTTTTTTATTTCAAGAAAAGAAATTATACTATGGATATACTTTGGTACCATGATCTAAATTCTGCAAACTTCCATCACTTTTATAACAAACCATGTCTCTTCAAAACCTTTTACTAAAGTAAAATATAATTATAAACGTACATTCAACTTCTTGGAACAGTTGTTAATGTTAAAATAAAAACATTTTTTTTACTTCACATCTTTTATTTCACAAAAAACATCAGAACCATCATCTGCACATCTAAGTCTACTGCTGGACATAGAGCTGCCATCATAATATTATTACCAAAATTGTAAGTACAAGATATAGAAAATTTTAAGTATTTCAATTTTTATTCAGAAATTAGATATTCTCAAAAGTTATTTCAATGCTATCAACACATTCGTACCTCCTCAACTAGTGCACATATCTGTTGATATTGGTGTCCACTTACCATCAAGCAGACTGTCTGCCTGTTCGCTATACAGTTTAATATTATAAAAAAATATCAAATTGCCAGTGTGAACTTACAAATATAAAAGCATCTTGTGCTGAAAGGCAGCCATTGCGAACCACTTGTTTATCAAGGTCCACAACACCTCTAAAAGATCTGCTTACTTGAGAATATATCCACCACCAGCCTGCAACAGAAAATGGTATATGAATGGAATAAACAAACTTTATGAAATAAGAAATTAGTTCTTTACAGGTAGTGAGATGTAAAAATGTGGTGATAGTGTTACGGACGATAACAATATCTCGAAAATTCGCTGTTCGTAATGTATTGCGTATACCTAGGTATTACATATAAGAATATTGTTACGGGCGTATTTAGCTCTGTGTTGTTGATTATGTTTAAACATAGGTGTACATATAAGAGTATGGTTCCGAACAAACTTAGAAACTTCGCATCGTCCGCGTCAGTTACGTACAGTACAGTACGGTTTTAGAAGCGATCAAGAGCGATTCAACAAGCGAAGCGATCTCTGAGAATAACAGCGATACAGTAGCAAGTGAATAAACAGTTTGTGCACTCGGAGAGTATCTTTTATTCGTAATCCAATACAGTACATCACATCGTTTTCAACAGCTAATCTACGTGCCCATACATAACAATAGCATCATC
>DWME01001201.1:0-26303 GCA_018244795.1 Parelbella ahira ahira
GAATAGGCACTTTCTAGGCGTGCGTGCTACATCTTAGGCCGCATCTCGCTTTCCATCAGGTGGGATTGCAGCCAAACGCGAGCCCATTTCTACATTTTAAAAAAATACTACGAAGTTCGTTATAATGATTTATTTTTCGCGTTTTCCCCGTTACATAACAATATGTATGTAGAGGGTTTATGAAATTAACACTGATAAGTAAATATCCAGCGCGCATACACATAATCAAACAAAGCTTAAGTATGTCAGTTCGTCACACGGATGTTACGTAGAGCGTTGGAATAATACGTATTTACATATATCTCTTGATGTTATTATATTTAGATATAAATATTTCAACTGTCATGTTACATGCGTTAGGTAGATATGCCACGTCCCTCTCATGCGTCTATAGTACGGACTAAATCGTTGAGTGCTCTATGTAAAGCGGTGATCGACGCGTTTTATTTTGTGATATATTTACGCCCTAATATAAATTTATGTAAATAGCAAAAATTTAATATATTATTTAATTATATCTACCAAACTAATTCTTTTTTGTTCAGATTTCTTATCTCTTGACTTTTAATCTTACTGAAACTTAAACTGACTTAGTAAACTAAGAAAGTATGACAATGTTCAAATTTTTTTTTTTATTAAAAAGTATATATGTACTTTAGTTGAAAATTTTATGCCTATTAACAAGATATACAAATATATAAAATTGTGATTAAAACGATCAAAAAATCCTATTACCATGGCCCGCTTACGTATCAGACGAAGACAGATGCGACAAACAAACAGCGGGCCGAAACCACGATAGTAACATTTGCCGGAGCATTACGTATTTTGTCTATCGCGGTGAGCTCCGATTAATTTATGTGATATTTGTTGGAGATAACGTTTAAGAATGTCTCACACCAGTATTTGTATATCAACGGGGCTTATCTTTTAATTCTCGAGCTGTCACCGTGTCTCAAGCGCGCGGAGATTTTTCCATACGGATTTTTGAGGGCAAATATTACAATTGCTGTAACTACGTTTTAAGTTAATTATCGTTGTTAATTTAATTATTAATCTGTAAATGTATAGCGTTATTGTGGAACCTCTGAGAAGAATTAACGTTTGGTTTTTTTCTACGACTTTTTGAAAACCTATTCAGTTGCCTACGCAAATGTTAATGTGTAAACAAACAATCGTAAAACGATATTAGTGTTAAAGGCAAGATATTCTAGGAACAGACGAATATCAATCGACCAAGCATTATTTAAAAATATAAGAAGATTAATAACTTACATACATACACATTTTCGTGCCAGGTCATTTACAGAGTAGACAGAGAGCACGGAGAGTCAAATATCTCCATCCTTGCAGATATGCCGTACTTGGGGCTTATTCATCACTCTCTCCATTCAAAATAAAATTCGTAAGATTGATAAGTTGCTGCTAATTAAACTTGATATGGGTGGAGGCAAGGTGATACACTAATAATTATACCGTATTAATGTAAATGGTCGTGGGCGCTTTCAATTTGGGGCTTGCTCAACTAAACAAACCGCTTAATTAGGTACTATCACGACCACAAAACACTGAAAAATCTTCATAAGTCGTTCCTCTAATTTTTAAATATAGTGCAGTTTCCAACACGAACAATATTTTATATATTTTATTCTTTCCATTGTACATTTTACAATGATCTGACAGTTAGATCTTTTGGATCTTGAATGGCCGTCAATCAGAAGTCTAAAATGCTATTGATTATCTGACACTCGTAACGGCAACAGTTTTTGAAGTTTAGTGATTCTTGGACTTAGACAAGTGTTATATGGATTTAATTATGATCGACTGCGTCGTTGGTCGAGTTGTTGCAAGCCCGACGACCGGTCAAGAGGTCCTGGGTTCGATTCTGGATCGGGTACTGTTAGATTTTTCTAACTTAGATTTTCTAGTAGTAGTTTCTAATAGTAGCTCTCAGTCTGGATCCGGAGGATCTGGATCTTTCTGGAGGATCTGGATCTGGAAACGGAGGAGTGTATTATACTCCTCTGCGCACCCATTTAGAGATTACAGACGTGATTTTACGTTAATTACAAATACTTTGATGATATTAGCGCTATAGTATAATTTTAATCGCTTATCCCTAAAACACCTAGCATATACTGGCTGATAATTTGGCCATCGGTGCTCTCGCCCACCCCTTCAGGGACTTGTGAATATGATAACTACGTTGCAAAAAAACAACAATATTTCGACTATCGATTTATAATTCGGCATTAATCGGATAATCGTACGTTTAAAATTCACACCTACATTTAGCTCGAAGCATATGCATTAATATAATATAATCAACGCTCCACAGCTCAGCGGGGATCTTGATGTTTGTTGAGATAATACGTGAATCCATTTATATTTACATATATATCCAATAAAGATCTTTGACATTTAGTCCTGATATACTTCTACATTATGTAATTAAACATCCACATACAAAAACTGTATCTACATAATTTATTTATTACGAATACTGTTCAATGCCTAGTGACATTTTACTACCAGTTAATCCCGGGTGGATAGTGAAATGATGTGGCTGGTGTAATTTGTTATTGTTATATTAAAATACTATCACACCATGTCCGTTACAGGGTAGGTAGAGAGCGCCGCGTGTCAAATATCCTAAATAAGTGTAATAAAAGTAAGTTCATTTTAACGCTCTCATTCTGAGTGGAAACCTGTATCCAACAGTGGAACAACAAACGGGTTAAAAAAATAACATTTTGCGGAATATAGGTACAACTACCTATTACCTATATTAAACATCCACACACTATGCATGTAAATACAAACATACATACATATATTTATGTATATATGCTACAATATTATATACTTAATTTACCATATGTTCACAAACATCAAAATTAATGACACGAATAATTCTTACATTTTAGTATTGATCGTAAAATCTTAATCCAAGTTGCGCAATAAATATTTCTAAAAAACCGATATCTTATCGTAGTTCGAAGATTTGAGTAAAATGGTAATGAGTTTTTTTTTTCTATGTCAAGTTTAGGATTCTAATTTTTATTTGGTTTTTAAAAATATTTAAGAGTATCCATTCGTGTTCGTCTCATTATTAATCAAATGCAAGTTGAAATGTTTTTATTGCCGCATACCTATGACATCGTGCAAAGTGTGTTTATAATTATTGGCATACCGTTATTAATCAACGTAGGTAAAGATTTTTTCAAAATGTATATATAGGCATACAATTGAATATATGCTCGTACGTTCGTATTGTAACATGGTACATTATTCTTAAAGTAACAATTATACAAATACTAGTTCATATACTTACTTTTGGAAAGAAACCAATTATTACTTTTTTTGAAAAATGTGCTCATGTAACGAGAGCTATTTCTACTTAAAACATTATTAGCGCCGTAGAAATCAGGGAGCATTAGTATTTAATTATATAAAAGTTTAACTTTGCATTGTATCGTACAGAAGTATGATAATCTGCTCTCTGCCTGTCCCGTAAGCCACCTGACGTGATGATGCAAAATAAAAGAAACATTTAAAATAATATAGTCAAATAAAAATAGGATAAAATTGTCGGTAGAGTTGTAGGTATATAGAACATTATTTATTTTATATCTTTACGAAACAATACAATAAAAGGCGCTCTACATTTTTACGACCAATAAAATACCATACACCTGAACTAGAGACCTCGACTGTTAACACCAGCGTGTTTAAGGAATAATTCATTAGCTTCAATAATGTAAACATTCTACAAAAAACCAGATTTACAAATGTATCTACGTATATAAAAGTTATGTAATCTCTATATATAAATAAAGTTGAAGTGTCTGTTTGTAATATCAAAATAATAGCTTTTTAATGCGTCCCTGTGCAAGTACATACATAGGTACGGTACATATAAAAAAACGCAATTCTTAAAATGTTTGTCTTTTTGTTTGGGTAAGTGGTAACTTAGGCTATATTTACCTTAGAAAAATATTTAGACATAGCTAGTTATTAATATTATTATTATTGTATAATCACGCCAGGTCCTTTAGGACGTAGGCAAAGAGCACTGAACGTCCAAAATATATCCTTAAAGCTTTATAAGCATGTTATGTATTTAAAAATATTATTATGTACGAGTATATGTGAACGCATTGGCTGGAGGCTGTTTGGCCGGCAGCAGCGCGGTAGCCAGGTTTGAACAGCTTTAGGCGTAATCCACGCGAGGGCGGCGACGCTCTTATCCATGGTTTGTTTAGGGATGTCGATTTAAGGATTTGTCCACATACCAGGCGTCGTGTTTACGTACAAATAGTATGAGCTGTGTTTAAAACAGGAATTCAAAATATTGCTTTAAAACTGTTTGGTCAGTAGAAACAAGGTTATTTCTTTTCTATTATGTCGTCCTGCCAGGTCACTGTCGGTGAAGGCAGAGAACAAATTGAGTGTTAAATTCTCGTATATCTGTCCTTCCTTGATGATTATGATTTTAAAGGTGTATTATCTAATAAAGTTAAACCTAAAAGCTTCTTTAAAAAGTAAATATATCACTGAATAAGGCAAAATACTAATATTTAATAATGATACTACTGATCTAACCATTAATGTGTTACAGGAGTTATATGTACATAATAATCGTGGTATAAATATTACGTATTTTTCATTCATCAAAATAAAGACTAAAATGGCGGGAAATATAGTATATGATATTATTACGGCTTGTAATAAATAACAGTAAGTAGTGTAAACCTGCATGGCGTTAAAGAACCCATAGAACAATAGAAAGACAAGCTGTGGTCCCACAAACGATGGCAAACCCACTTGGTATTCGAATCGTCATAGCAGAGTTTAAACTTGTCTTAGACCACGTACTTAGTTGCATATTAAAATGACTCTGACAGTCATATTAACCATGCAAGACTTACTAGCCGAAAGATAATTCGAATTCTAATTCACATTTTCTCTATTGATATTCTTCTGTTTAATTCAGCATGACACTGAGGTCGACCTTCAGCTATGTTTCCGACCACTACCAGCCACTTGACGTGTCGTCATTTCCGTAAACATCTACTGCAGTTTCCATCAATGTAATTAATTACATCGTAATTAATCAAATAGATAGACAGAATAGAAGACAAAAGAATGTTAAAGGATAAATAGAAGATTAAAGGATTAGTCTCTTTCGTTGGTCTAGTGGTTGTAAGCGCGACTGCTGAGCAAGAATTTCTGAGTTTCTAGTTCTGCGTTTTCTAACTTGAAATTTCAATAAATGACGGAGTCTGTTGTTGAGCCCGATATATATCAATAGTCTGATTCTCTATTACTTGAAAAGAAAAACATAACTAGTTAAAAGCGGGAATACTACAACCCTCTGTCTACCTCTGGGAAAATACAGGCGTGACGTTATATTTATAAAGAACTGGATATCTATACCTAACATAAACCAGAAGCTGCTTGTTCAACGCCGGACGAAAATAGTCACCATATCAATGATACTAAAAGTCCGGATGTGTAGTTCGCATAAGCGACAGTTTTATCTACCGCAGTACAATACCTCGATAAATGTCTATCAATTTATTAACAATAGTCGGTACATACGATATATATAATACTTTCCTGATTCCCACATTCCGAATGTGTGAATTCAATTAAATATTTACCACGGAAGTGGCTGTTATCGCGGTACGACTGATTTGTTTTACATTTGATTAGTTATATCCATTACAATGTTATTGTGTTGTTTAACCGCGAGCGGTTACACGAAATATATATCTTTTATTATGTAACATAAAACAAACGCGTTTAGGTAAAAGTAATTTGGCGTGCCCTGATGCTACATGACGTGACGATAAATGCAGGGCCGTTGAAAAAAAACTGAATTATTGTGTCGTCATGTCCCTTACGGATTAGTTAGAGAGCAACGAATAAATATAACACACGTAATGATACCGTATGAACAGAAGAACAGCGGGCTCAGTGCAGCACCTTGGAGTATGCCAATATTCAGTCGTGTAGGTGCTAATATGGGCTGATAATGATGATGAAAAAAGAAATCTAAAAGATCAGGGAGCTTACAGCGTTTAATTGTCAACGATGGGTACCAAAATATGTAATATTGAGCAGTACCGTTTAGTATCAAGTATCACACATCTATCCCGATGTATAGTAGTAACGTTAGATAACAACCCTTATATTATATTGTTTTAAGCTCATGCCAAGATTTAACGAAATTGACTACTGCCAAAAAGATTTTATCGACACCCTACGTGGCTAATTGTGAACTTAACTCTCTTTTTCTCTCTGGGAGGAGATCCAAGTCCAACAATGGAACGATAAAAGGGTTAATGATGATGGTGGTAACATGTTGTCAGTAATTTTAAAATGGAGTTCAAATTAATATTCCAGTTCAATTATTTAAAAACAAGAACAATTAGAAGTCCAACCGCATGGTTAGGTCTGCAGATACATGACTCATGGCTTTTTATAGGTACTACAATCCAGCTAATGTTAGCCTGATATGCTTGGAGCCTTTATTCTTAAAACCGTCCACACTTTTTTATAAAAAATGAAATGTTAGCTGGGATTTAGTCTCAATATTTCTAAAAAGGACCGCTTAATTGTACATCACTATTTCATAATAATTGTATACGTATTTGTAAAATCCAAAGGCCGCCAAAACCTCACATCACATCACTCAGCCACATTAGCAAATTTCGTGACGTACAATTCAAAAACATCTATGTTCAGAAACAAATGTTTGACAAATAAACTTACACAAACATCTTAACAAACACAAAGAAAAACATAAACTCGTATACCGTTAAAGGCTGTATTGACAGTGTTAGAAATCTCCATTACATCACAGTGAGGGCGAACCGCAAAACAGTTTCATTATATCAGATGTTCAAGTCACGATGACGAAGATCCGATGCAGTAGGCACGGTTTAGTGGAACTCAGTGCGGTATGAGCAATCTATTAACACGGGCCCGCTACAATGGCGTAATTAGTGTCATTTGCACTATTTTTGGACGGGATAAACACAGGAGGGCATATTGAGGAACGGCCAGCCAAATTGGTAGCAAATGGTCGAAGGTCTGAAGTGTTAACTCAATTTGTTCCGCTTTCGCTAACGTGCGAGCAATAAACGGAATATCTCGAGCTTCGGCGTTGCTTCATCAGCCCGCTTTACTGTTAGAACACTGTTTTGAGTGTATATTTTCGTTACAAACTCATCAGAATACACACTGATCAACTACGTCGATAAGTAAAGTAATACGCTTTATAAAAATTTTTCACGTATGTACGTATTTATGCATGAAAACAGTGATTAATGTAAAATAAGCACATCAGGTTTGTAAGGATATTTTGCACGCGATGCTCGCTGTCTAATCTGTAAGTGACCTGGCTTTATAATATAAAAACAATAAATAAATTAGAATTACAAAAAAAATTTAGAAAATAAATCTGTGTACACAATAAATATTCCAAACTTACAATGGTGATGAAAATGAGTCTAGCTAATTTTCATCACAACACATCCTTAGTACATACAACAAAACAAAGAACAATATATCCACTAATCGAAAACGTTACAACCCACAACGCACACACGTATCTAAACACCGTCAAAAGTGATAGTCTTAGCGATAAAAGAATGAAAATTAGCAATCGGAGCATACAAATCAGAGGAGTGCATTCCGCGGCGATAAGCCGATAAGCAACAAATCTGAGCCGCGATCGCGTAATCCGCGGCTGAGCCGATAGCACGCTCATTAAGACATTATCGCCGTATCGCCGTATCGCCCCCGCTGGATAATCTGTGCGTGCCTTATCGTCTCTTTGTGCCTGCCTTACCACCGCTCACCATACTCCACCACGATCATTCACGGCATATAAAAAATTTAGTCAAATTAAAAATGCGTTGAAATAAAACAATTATGGTGTAACGATATAGGCCCTATCAAACCAGATGGGTTTTAAATACATTAGAAAATTAACTCCAAAAATTGCAATTCATGTAAACTGCTTAGAATATGCATACTTTCTACAACGTAATAACTTATGACGAATTTAGATCCACGAATGTGTAATTAAATCGTTAATACGACGTTATCGCGCCAACGCATTCTTATCGCAGGGACATGACCAGCTAAGGATGCATTACAAGTATCTTTATGCAACTAATCTTTCTGGAACATTCTTATTGAATTCAAATTTCGAATGCCTTTCTTCACTTCCGAACTATCGAAAATAGTTGAAATAACTTATTATCACAACATCTCATATTTAAGGATCAATAATACCCCGCTCAGAATAATATCGAACTAATTAACGCATTATCACATTAACACACTCGTATCGCTGCGATCGGATAATCTGAACGTGCTTTATAATCTGTATATGCGATATTAATATCTAGCGTTTTAATTGTTAAAGGTTATTTGTAAAAAAAAATCAATCATGTTAAATCACAGCAGGCAAATATGTACCTACATAGAAGTCGTGCTAACGTTAACGCACAATGTGTTCTTTTAGATCAAAAATTGTTTTACTGTCTGACTCAGTTCGCTTGACTTTTTTATGTAAATCGCCTTGAAAATGAAATGTATACACAAATACAAAACAAACTATGTATATAAATACATATTTGAAATTTGTATCCCTTTGTACATGAGTCAGGAGTCTCTAAAATCAAGGTGTGGGAAGTAAAATAGTGATTAATATAAAAGAAAGGTGTCAAGTCTGTCAAGATAGAAATATTTGGGACTCGATGCTTTCTGCGTATCCGGTAAGGGAACGGGCGTGACGAAATAATAATAATTTTAATAATTTACATAATTGTGATGTTTAATGTTGATCGCAAATTGACAACTGACGGTATATGTAGATTATTTTATCTATTTTGCATCCGAAGGTTTTATCAATTAAGAATAAATATTTTGTAGTGAACATGTCTAATAAGGAAATATTTTGACCGGACACAGGTGTATAGGATATATGAACCGATTATTCCCGTCATTATCAAGACAGGTTTGTTTAGAATTCCAAAGGAACTGTAGACGACAATGTACGATGCGAACAATATATGTAGGTACAAAACACCCCGTCACTCGACATGTCTACTTTAAAATGATAATTTCGCACAGATAAAATCTATTCATGGATTTTATTGATACACAACGATATCTTTATAAACACTCAAGGTTTTCCACTTAATGCGTAAACTGTCAGCAATCAGCAGATTATATTATTCGCGTGATGATTATCTCACATTAATGCTGAAGTAGGTCCGATTAAGTGAACTAACCCAGTTAGAGCACTTGCGGATGAGGAGCGCAGATAGCGCGGACTATCGCGCGCCACAATAATCAAATCGATTGTTCTCGTCGCTACCTACACCGTGATGTGTCATAAATTATGCAATATTGCAGTCGTTTATAAGGAGCGTCTACCGCCCCGAGGTGGTACTTTTGAGCGCTGGGAACAAAAAAGCTATCAATGGCACCGCGGGCGGGGCGCGCGCACATTAGATATTGTTGACAAAACTTCCTCCATCATTAATATGCATCGGCAGGTAATGTCGCGGACGTGCGCCCGCGCCGCAGACTACATTTGCGCATGCGCGACACATCCATGCAAAATTTTAGGCGGGATGCGTTTGTTGATGTAAGAAGCGTCCAGTAAAAGTAGTCATACTTTCCATCGCCGGTCCTTTGTGCGCGCGGCGTGCCGGCCGCGAGCTAGACAGGGATCGCGGCGGCACTGCGTTTGGACAATGCACTGCGCATTCGGTAAAAGCTGGTTCCGAAGACCGCCGGCGCGCATTCCCATGCACGGTATGCCCGCGGGAGCTATGTCAGCAATTTAAATATTACGGCTACTCAAAAACGTGAGATGTAGGTAGCAAGAAAACCCGTGTGGGCTCTCCCGGCCTCGCCGAAATTCGGATACACTGAATCCACCAGAAAAAATATACATAATAAGCGGTGACATTTTTTCGTAATTAAATTGTACCTTTTTGCGCTGGCTCTCATGATGTGAACATAATTAATAATTTTGAAGCAGTCGGTACATGAGAATTTAATATGGAAGTTAAATGTCGATAAAAAGTTACATCTCGTCTTATATCGCGTTGTTGCTGAGATTACACGCTATGAACATTTTCTGGGTTTCGTACGAATCCCATGAGATAGGGGCATCGGTGGTTCTGCGTGTCGCGCGGTGTTGTAAAGGCCCAGTGCGACCAGAACAGGAGTCATTCCCATGTCGGTGCCGAAAAGTAATATTCAAATGGATTCACGCGCGCGCGCTACCGTCCGAATTTTGCGAGCTCGTTTGATGCGCCCGCGCCGATTCCGGCAAATCCGTCGCGTCGGAAGTGCGTGGCGTGCGCCGGCCGCCCGCCGATGTGTCGATAGGCTCATATGGAGTCGTCGACCTCGATCAGGACCTCCGATAATAGGTATCACTCTGTTATTGGTCAGATTAAGATTGCGCCCGAGATGTACCATTGCAACTAACCTAAATCAAATTTTTACACAAATATATAAATATATACGAGTAGGTAGGTGCGTACAATGCTTGGATGTACACAGCCGATCAGAATCTGTGATGATATGTATCACTGGTTTTGACTACATCAAGAGGCTTCACGAGATGTAGGTATGTAAAATTCCAATCAACCATAAAATACGTTTCCTCACTCATATATATATATCTACAATTCTTAGGAATACCCAGTCGATATATGGATGGATTGTTTACAATTTATTATTTATTGAATTGTAAATCGACCGTCGGCGTGCGCCGTCCGAAATATAAATTTAAATGTAAATGCGACCGTTACCGTCTGGTCTGCGCAAATATTGTCAATGTAAAAGCAATAATTTGTGCAAATTATCGACATTAGGTATTCCTCTCACTAATCCGCGAGCTACGTATACGGTGGCACAATGCACTTATTATTCGACAGTACAGTTTCTAAGTAAAGTGCATACGGCTTGAATACGGCGCGCATGACGTGTGCGTCTGCCCTTCCAGCGACTGGCCGCCGCTTACAATGAAACGAATTTAGGCTTAACGCGACTATTGCAACTGGCCGGATTACTGCTGCACCGTGCATACAAATTAAGTAGATTATTGGTATCCAAGTTGTTATTATTATATCATCATACTAGGAATCTTATGAGGTAGATAGAGTCCACCGAGTGGCACTTTTATATTTACATATCTCTCGCTTCAGACACGCGCGCCAGTTTCAGAAACATTTGACTTCTCAAACAGCTTGCATCAGACGTATAAAGTAATTATAAATCAGTACGGTAGTTATACGTCTAATTAATGATAAAATTATAATACAAATAATAGTAAGAATTAAAATGAAAAAAGCACCCAGCCCTTTAAGGGTAAAGATATTTTGTAGTCAGTACTCTCTACCCAACACTTAACGGATCTGGTGTGAGGATGTAAATATAATAACAATAAAAATTACAAACAAAAACTGAACAACAAACATCAAAACGGATACCCGTAATTCTGAGGACTGACAATAATTGTCGGTAAACAATTCAAGATATCTGGTCTTAAGATGGAAAGCTTACAACGGAGGTTTTTGTTTCATACATACATACATCAAACGTGTCGGGAACTCAAAACAGAGGGATTCTGTTCGAGTAATTACGTTGAATCTTTCTTGTAACTGAGGTAGCGATTACCTGACTTTTATGGCTTAAGCAATGTATAAGCTCGAGTCGGTTGTGTATTGTTTACGCCGTTACGTCAGTTTAGCCGACGGAGACAATACGCGGCTAACAGGATCATCACATTAACGGGAATACCTCGGGGCGCTCAATAGAAACTACCTGATTTTGAAATTTATGATGCGTTAGAAAAAATCAACATGGATAGGGTCGGATATAAAAGGTTTGAAGACGCTTTAGAAATTTTGTTTGTCACTGATTCTGTAAACAGATTTGAGTTAAGCCAATGATTTGTTGGAGCATAAGCCGCGAGTTTTTGCTCAGATTAAGCATAATAAACATCGTACCTAATCATTTGCTAAGGCTATTTATACATATATTTGAAAACTTATACTATATTTTTGAAAACTGTATATGTACCTACATATAAATTTATATTATTTTTATTACTCCTTTTGCATGTAAGATTTCAATGGTAATCATTTTGTACAGCTATTGTAATGTTTTCAATTTATTGAATATAGCTCTTTTCTTTATGAAATTAAAATTCTATGGCCTTAGACAAGTCGCAATTTTCATAGACAAAATAAATGCTACTCTCAACCATTGGTTGTAACTGCAGTACGTGTTCGACTGTTCAATAGCTGCAATAACTGTTTAGCAGCAAAAATATATTAATATACATATGTGGCTTAAAGAACACTTTAGAGCGAGAGTGTAAAATAAAGATAATAAATATTTTTGTTTTAATAACAAAACTTCTATCTACTAGTATTTTCTACCAATCAACTCCAGGTAGGTATGAAAGTTTAGGGGGCAATTTTTATAGTGATATACTTCTATCACTAATTGTCTATGCCGGTTTAATTGTGATACACATGCTTTTTGAGTGCGACCGATCGAAAGCTAATCTTGAAATTTACGAGTGTAAGACTAATCGGAACAATACGCGCGAGCCGCAACGACATGTGACGAGCGCTATCTGTGCGTAGCGCATCTCGCCGGCTCTGGATGCGGCCGCGGCAGAGATTAGAGGTCGTTCACACAGGATTTTATTCCTCTGCATCGTATCGATGCACGCATATCGCGTACACACAAACATATAAACATATATGCGCGGTTCTTACTCATTTGTTGTTGTAATTGTAAAAGGGATGGCGGATGAGATAAATGGGTCGATGACTTTTGGCTCCGGCCGATTACTACGATTATGCACTTTGAGCGTTGAACTTTCCTATGGGCTTTGATACGGCCAGCTTCGATAGCAGTGATACATGGCTCATAGTCGTGGGGCGCGCTCTCTAACGTGCCACGCGCGTGTAGAGCATCCGTGCAGACATTTTGTTATATGCCTTGTTTGAAATGTAACTGCTAACTTTTATTATGCTATTGACACGCCAGGTACCTTAAGGGGTTGTCTAAGTGCGGCTAGTGACAGATATCTCTGTTCTTACAGACTTGACGTTTTATCTTTCCCCTGTCGAACGCTAGTCTACTCTCATTCTGTCCTCCTTTTTTCTCTACTATAATTATAATCTGCCGTGCTGGATAAGTGCGATACTGGATAAGTCGTTATTATCATCATCAACCTAAGTCTGCCTTGATGAGTTTTGCCCATGATTCCCACCCTGGGCATAGTGAAGCACCCTGAGTATTTATTAATTCTTTACTGTCTTAATTATAACTAGGTTTAATAAAGGGCAGAACGTATGCTTACTTAACGCTTAATGCTTCACATAGGTCGTTAATAAAACAGATATACTAATCTAGGATCGTTTGTCAACTTCATATGAGTAAATGATTTATTGAATATACGAGTTGATACGTTATATAAAAATTATATACATGTAATTATTTTATAAATTATTGATTATAATTTATGTCATTAGATTTTATTAAACACGCCCTTTGGCTTGTAGAATTTAGAATGGTATATAACTCTACTTAACCTATAAAATACCTTAAAAATTGGAAAATCGTGCTACAACCGGAAATAATTTAGGGAACCGAAATAAATGATAGGCTACTCAGTGGCGTGGCATTCATCATCATCATCAGCCTATACCTGTCCACTGCTGAACATAGGCCTCCCCTAGAGCGTGCCACGCTGCTCGGTCCTCCGCCTTCCTCATCCAACGCCTACCGGCGATCGTCCGAATGTCATGTGTGTATGTGTGTGTGCTAGTTAACTGAGACTTCAACCAAACATCTGGGGTTCAAATTCTAATGCACTCCTCTAACTTCACAAAGGTATATATACATAAAAAATAATGATGGTGAAGGATTAATAATGACGACATAAAAATCAGTAAGTCTCCGTATGTGGACGCGTTTCACAAAATGCAACGGCTTCAATGAGTAATGGTTGATACGATAAGGAATACATCCCATTTAAGTAGGCATGCACTCCCTTTATCTAACTCGTACCAGTTATATACTACAGATAATACTTTCACATTAGTACGCATGTACAAGTTTTGTAGTCATTTAAATGCTGTTTTAAATAACTCATTGTATTTATTTCATACATTTTAGAAGTCCCCGAAACCGGCGTGCGTTTGTGAAGAGAGTGATGTAATATGAAAACAGCGCTTCAAGACTGCAAGGATAGAGATATTTGGCTCTCAGTGCTTTCTGTCTACCTCAAAAGAAACCTGGAGTGATTATATAACAATATTAAAATGCATTTGTAAAGTCTAAAGTAACCAACTGTTCTAGACTACAGATATCGCATATGATCTGTGCTGACACAAATTCGCCTGCGAATGGGGATAATAACATGACCGGATTAAAGTTTCCATCCACGTAGCGCGCCGCAGACACCTCACGAGTCGCTAAAGTAATCAGTATAGCAGACTGTAATGATACTACAATGTTGAATGCATATGTTTAACCAGAATGTCACTCCGAACCATCGATCAACTAGACTTTCTAGAATTGGACTCACTTTGAGACATTAACATTTAAAATACTGGACATTTTGACGCGTCTGGTCCGTAAGGATAGGGATTTTTTGACTCTCAGTGCTCTTTGCCTGATGATAGCCGATAGCCGCTGGAGCAGACGTGTACTGGAGTGGAGACCGCGACTTGGCAAACGTAGCGTAGGACGCCCTCCAGCCAGGTGGACAGCGTATGTCCAGCAGTGGACGGAAGTAGGCTGATAATGAATGAATGAATGCTCTTTGCCTACCGTGTAGCAACCCTAGCGTGAACACATGATAGCAATATCTACATTAGGTGGTTTTCAGACGTTTGGAGAACGCCGCAAAGTCAGACGCAGCGTACTGAATGCAACAAGTGTATCAAATCGTACGTTTGGCCTAAGCCCCGTTCAATGGTATCCGAACACGATAGTGGGCCTTGTGCGGTTCCAATACATATAAATTCTCATGCACAGCGATAACAGACGCAAGCTATCGCTGCGATACTCTGTCGCTTCCGCCGCTGCGATACTCTTATTGTTAACGGTAATCTTTTGTCCTAAACCGAAAATACAAATATACATACTGACGTGCATGTATAAATTTCTAAGGCGTGTGAAGTCTGCCAATCCGCACTTGGCAGCGTCATAGATTATAGTCTTAACTCTCTCAGTATGCGAGGAGCCCCATATTGAAACAGTGGAATGATATAAGGATGGAAAAAGAAAGAAGATAAATGCATGTATAGAAACTGTGACAAGACTAGAGTCATTTGACACTTCCTAAGCAAGCTTCGTCTAGCTACATCTGCAGGTGAGAATGTAGTCAAATACGAGCGTATTACTCTTAAAATGTAATAATATCGCATCAGCTTGCCTTAGTCCACTGCTAGACATAGGCCGCCTTAAATAAAAAGGGTTTGGACCCTAATTCTCAGACTGGGCCAACGGGATAGAGAAACATTATATCACAAACTTTTTCTTTTCTTTTGTTCGTCTATTACGTAACATCACGCCTATAACCCTCGAAGGGGTGGGCAAAGAACAATAGTGCACTATGTGAATAGAGAAGAGAATAAATTTCAACATTTAATGTAAACTATATCAATCCTACAATACAAATCTAAAAGTTCTATCAGTAAATACTCGTTTTATAAGATACTAAGTACTGTCAGTAAATACTCATTTTATAAGATACTTACCTAAATTCTACTATTTTTTCTATTTTTATCTATCTGTCTGTAATAATGTAATGTTATAATTAAAAACGGCTTGACCGATCTTGATAAAAATTAAAATATATATATGAAAGACATGATGGCGCAAATGATAATCTATATATTGTAATAAATATGTATATTATACGGAAATCTTATGTTTTCGAAATAAAACTATCTGCAGTATAATATCTTTACTAAAATGCGTACATTTTTGCTTGTTTCTATGTCTTATATGGTTCGTTTTAAATGTACATAGCATTAATGTTATTATTATAGTTATGTTTAGTGTGAATTATCATACATTTCTTATCCGTACATCGGTCGTATATGGGTACATTGATAAAAACATATAGTTTCTGACTTGTAATGAAGTTATACCTAATCTTGTTAATATTAATTAGTAACTCACAGAGGTCCAGTTAGTTTTACGTTCATGTTTTATTCTCTACAACTTTGTACACAGATTTATTACTCAAGGAATGAATAATACGAAATGTAACTTTTTTATGTTCTAAGAATTATATATAAGGTAATAAAAATATCTATTAATCTATATTCCGAAGTACAGGTCAACATAATTTTTTTTTTATTCGATTTACACACTTCTCATAATAGATTGAGGTTATTAACATTTATGGTCTTTATAATATTATTATTATTATATCGTCAATGTAGATTTTCTAGGGGGTAGGCAGAGAGTAAAGAGTGCCCTGTGGTTTAACCACCCTTCCGTTTATTCAATAGCGTACCGACACATTCGCAAACATGTAAGTTAAACATAGACACTTTTCTGCCTACCACAAATATTTAGAATACCCAAAAGAATTCTCAGAAGCCTTTTACAACTCTCCTAATTACTCTCTACTAGCTGACATCAGCGGCAAGGATTCCCGATAGCATAAGAAACTATATTTAGAATCTGGTCATATTAATGAACGTTAAGCGAATGTCGGCTATGGCTTAGCGCCGCGCGCCTCATTGACACCGTAACCTCCACTCTATCTACCATCAGTTACAGTGGACTGGTGTTACTCTAGGAACTGATTGACTCCATTTAAAATGACGCGTAGCTGGACCATGACACTAGTATGATTTTTATTGGTGATTGTTGATATTGGCAATGATTGGCCGTCCTATATACGTAAATCGTCTTTATTGTGATAGATTTAAGGACAGTGTATCTTACGATATTGAATACGTAACGTCACGCCTGTAATCCAAGAAGGAGTAGGTAGAGGAGTGTAGTACACTCCCACGTTTCACGAGTTACGTTTGAGTCTCATGTAATAGATGGTAAGCCTATTGCCATACACCGAGCTTCGATCCAGACTCCGAGTGACTACTAGAAATTCTAAATTAGAAAATTTTCATTGTTTATTGTTGGATGCTGGTTCATCGTCAGCAAGTAATATAATATACTTGCTTTCATACTATCATAGATTGAAATATGTACTTGGTTTCGTAACAGTAATTATGAATTTGTAATACTCAAGTAAACATAAAATATATATGTACAATATCCATATGTTATTTAAATCTAATAATTTAATACCTTGAAATGAGCAATTCTTGTTGTATATGTACATAGGTATATATATAATCTGAATCTCGGCTCCCACGATTTTCATGAAATTTAGCATGCAGGGGGATTTGGTGGCGACAAGTCGCTCTAGCTAGGTTATATTTTTAGAAAACGTAGTGTCTCCCTGTTTTTAGGCAATGAAAAACTGCTACAAAATCATTAGAATACGAAGGTAAACTTCAGTATGTAATGTTTTCGTATGTAATTCGTAACATCAGTATGTAATTCTTATCTAAATATAATTTCCAAAAAATACGATTTTCCAAAAAAAAATGCCGTGCAAAGCTCGGTCATCCAGGTGCCATCATATGAAATTGTACTATGATTAATATACATATGTATATACACAGAAATCCGCCAAAACGTTGTGATCAGCGAAAGACCGCAGACAGAAGCTGGTGTGGCGAGTTGAAGACAGAGCACAATGCCGCTCTTAAGGGCAAATCTATGTATGTCCAGGAGTAGACCTGAGATAGGACATCTTGTAATATATTATACATTAAAGAATTACTCAATTTCGAACTGGGTAGTTCAATAAAACATATTTTGCCATGCTTAATTCTCCCCACAACCACAACGCCACCTGCACTTGTCCAGCTAATGACATCATTACTCCATTTCCTGAACTTGTGGCATCAGTTGCCTCTTAATTAATGACCGGATTTAGTCAACAATATATTCTGAACACATTCAATGGCTTTACATTACCAAAATTCTTTTAAATAATCACGCCAAGTTTCTCGCAGGGTAGGCTGTGAGCATCGAGTGTCGAATGTCTCTATCCTTACAGATCCAATGACAACTGGTTATGTAACTAGAATCATGTGCCTTATGCGCCAATACATTTCATACCACAGTTACGAAACAGTCTACACACAACAATAAAATTATGTATATACAAATTCGATTACGTTCATTAAAGAAATATATTAAAAAAAAAACCTTGCACGTAACGATCTCAATGATAGTCGTATTGATAATAATTTGGTGTAAGTGAAAACTAAACGAAAATAAATTGTTTAATTATAGCAACACCGTATAATATACGTATGTCAGTGCACCTTGTACCGCGAGGGTTGCCAGGTGCGAAGTTTTCAACGGATCGTCCGGTACTTTAATGCGGGTAGTTTTTAAATTATTGGTTTATTAATTTTTTACTTTAGTATAGTTTTCGTTGCATGCTGGAAAACATAAGTATGGCTTGGGGTCTAGAAGCTTGCCTATCAAGTACCTATTCAAATTTATACTTTGTTTAGTATATTTTCACCGAAGAGTCATTTATAGACTACCTAACTATTCTAAGTTAATTCTGTGCGACTACAATGTAAATTCAATGTTGAATAATATGTCTTTTTTATTGAAGGCTGGAGGAATGAGCAACATTCAAATGAGGCCAGTGACGCCTATGAACTCTTCAATTGTGTCCTCATCTTGGAGTTCCCCATTACGTTGTTAAGACGTGTGAGCTCTACCAACCGGGACTTGGTCAGCGTGGCAGACTATGGCCTTTATTTAATTTTTCTTATTCTGAGAGGAAATCTGTGTCCAATAGTGAACGATAAAAAAGTGGATGATGGTGATGATAAATAGGAAAAATCAATGTTATCTTTTTAAATATTTTTATTACATATTTCCTATTGTGATCGTGTTGGCAGCCCTAATAGCAGCTGTTGCAGTAAGAGAGCCTTGCGTAGAGCCAGCGCTAACACTTAAATTATTCAATACCACACTTGCACCATCAATCACCGGAACGAGATCTATATAATAATTATATTATCTGTTTGTACATAATTAAGCCAATATCGCATGACACGTGAAGTAATAATGTAATGAAGTATGAAAATTTGTATAAAATATAGGCAAAAAGTATCCAATATTCAGAGTCGATTATGAAGACTTTTTAAAGATTACAATGATATGGTCTGGTGCTTAAAATGAGCTTCCAATACGTTACTGGAATTATGACAGCTCTGACACATTGTCTTAACCATCACCATAGATAGACTGCTACTTAGCCAATTGGCGACCAGCCCCCCACCCCCCCTCCTCCAGTCCCTCCGCCCTCCGTGCCAGTAGAATAGCCGTGGAAAGTCTCAAACTGTAAGTGTAGTTCTCAATTACCAGAATAACATACAATTGTTAAACCTTGTCGACAGCTTTAAAACGTATATAAGCAAATACCACCATACCATTGGCGCTGAGCCCTCAAATTAAACAGAATGCAACGTCCGAGCGGTGTGTAGCCACGTGTGTCGCCGCCCGCTGGGAACACGGGACAAAGCTTTTCAACTCACTCAACGTCTTTTTTCTTGTACCGTTCTAATTAAACGAAAGAGTACTAAGAGATATGTGGAAACTGGTTAGGATATTCCAATTTATAGAACTTAATCGTTTTCTTCGTTCGATATCATTGTTTAGATAATTTATATTTGTCTATGCACTACTATTTGTATATGTAAATTTTGCTATAAACTGCACATAAAGGATTTTTTTTAAGTAGTACATACCTCCGAAAATTTCTTGTAGGAATATGGAAATATAAACCAAGGAGAAGAACATCACAGAACCAAAAAAGCTCAAGTATTTAAGGATAAATACGTACATCATATATATTTAGCATTAAGTGTTCTCTATCTACTCCTCGAGGGATCTGGCGTGACGATATAATACTGATAACTGTCGGGTAATATTTAGTTTCCTAAATACAGATAGTTTAATAACTTGTTCTTATACCTGAAACGGAAAAAGCATGACGTTTTTATCTGTGACATTGACAGCCAAGGATCTTACTACGTCAGTCATTTTGTGTCGGCCGCGAATGACAATGCAACTCACTGACAGCTACACGAGGATTATATTACAAGTGTGTACTAACCAAACAATTAAGTACATTACTAAACGGATGTTACACAATTTAATTAATGAGAGAAAAAAGAGGAATGTGATTCAATCAATCCATTATTTGATTTTGGATAATGGCATATTAAATGGTAATGCTCAATTGAATATAATTGAATGTAAAACGAACATGTTAAGTCTGTAAGGATTGACATATTTAGCATTCGTTGCTCTCTGTCTATTTCGTAAAAGATCTGACGAGATGATTTAAAAAGAATTTAATAATAACATGGCATTATATGTAGTATGTATTTGGTTCAAAGCTATATTGATAAACATGATTACCACTGAGTCATCCCAGCACAATGCAGACGAGATGGTTCATCTCACTAACTTTTTATTGCTAATTTTATTCACTTTTTTGCCACATTCCGCGTTTTTCAAGCGCATATACAGTTTCTTTAGGTTTCCTGATATTATACAAGTCATAACAAAAACGATGTTCGGAAAAAAAACAGATAGTTCATAGTGCTACAAATTAATGGATAAAACCAGTTTTATAATAGGAAATACTCGTCATTGTCGCCATTTCTGTTTTAATAGCGGGCAGCGACGACGAATCGTTCGACGAAAGTACGTCAGCCGTGACGGTTTCCGAAACAATGATAAAAATTGTACCTTAATCCGTCCCCCACGCATACCATGACAATTTTGCGTAAACAAAGAATTCGCTTATGTGGGGGTGCGTGAATTCGAACTAGGGTTGCCACCCATCTCGTTTGGTTCAGAAATTTTGTTAAGCCTTCTAGCCAAACTCATAAAAAGCGTCTTCTCCTGCTTGTTATATGAAAGATAGCAGGAGTAACAGATTTTTTATTTATATTTTAGCCAAGCGAATAGACAACACCCGAGGAGTGGCCAATGCTTTTACCACTCTGAAGGAGAGCTCTCTTTGCGCTTTTCTTGTAGTTATAGTTAGGTTACAGTTCCCGTACTGGCCTCCCAGCTGGAAATAATTTTTCTATTCGCAATAACTCTGAGACATGATACACGTAAATAAATATATAACATTCAATAAGATGCATCCACTTAAGAGATCCTTCAATTCTTTTAGCATAGTACTTAAATAAAACTGAGTTCAGTATCTCAATGGTCTCAAAGGTGGTGATATATCTAATATGTTACAAAAACTAAATTTATTATTTTTCATAACTTAGCTTAATACGTTATTGTATCGTAGATACAATTAAAGTGTTAGTATTTTTTTCTACAAGTAGCTCGGATAGCTAGTATAGCAAAAAACAAAAAAAATACATTTAAGCTAGTACATATTATATAATCTTGTTTATAAACACGGACAGAAAATTAAACTTTTATAGTCAGAACTTCGATTAAATGTCATCGGCATGCATTTTTACTGCGGCATGTGACAGCCCTAGCTAGAACGCACCTCGCACATGTGGGTAGGGTAATGATAGTGAGTTTCCGCCGCGTCACACCTGAGAGCCCGTAACCGCCATCGGGTTATAGATACTCGTAACCCGGCCACCCCTCACCCCTTAATTCACTACTCGGAACGCACTGCACGTTACATCCATATAGAGCTGCGACAACATATTATCGCCAATGTTGGTTTTAACATATATGTAGTACAAAAAATATTTAAAACTACTACTAAACTACCGTCTTCGCGAGGGCTGCAAGATATTTCACATGGTAAAAATATTTCGCATGCGATCCTCTCTGCCTACTTCCAAAGAGACCCGGTGCAATGGTTAAACTTAATCTGAAATTATATCCTAGAGATAAATGTGGAAGAAACACGTTGGATCTGTAAGGATAACAATATTTAACACTCGATAATCGCTGATCAGCTGGAATAGACCGGCGTGACGTTATACATAATAATTATATACATATATATGTAAAACAATTTACTCATTACTAATAACATTATGTTCAGTTTAATGTTAATCTTACGAAATAATATCAGGTGAATTCGTAACAAAATACGATTACTAATATTATACAATTAATGCGAACCAGTTTAAAAATGATTAGATATCTTCTAATGATCAATTACTAGTAACGAGGTTGATTTTGAAACCGATAAACGCATTGCTGGAAACCGGTGCCCGGAGTCATCAGCAATAATACGTTTATCCATGGATGTACTAGTTATAATTTTAGTAGCAAATGCACGCTAATGTTCATTTCGAACAAATATTTATTGTTCAGTAAGTAAATATAACACATGAGCGAGTATTACGCGTGTTTATTGCACTGATAATCAGCACTATGCAACTACTGTATTCATTGTATCGCTATAAATATAATATATTAATTCGTGATACAGTTTTACAGCTCCCTCTCACCATTCACAGGTTTTGTAGTTATT
The DNA here is from genome assembly GCA_018244795.1 of Parelbella ahira ahira. Taxonomy (NCBI): domain Eukaryota; kingdom Metazoa; phylum Arthropoda; class Insecta; order Lepidoptera; family Hesperiidae; genus Parelbella; species Parelbella ahira. The sequence goes on from DWME01001201.1 coordinate 22,667, forward strand.
GTTGAAATGCAACAGGGTATGCTGCTTGAATTTTATGTCCTCATTAGATATATAGGTTACATATTCATTTGTATTGTTTTTCTGACGTTTCACTCGACATAATAGTCAGCACTAACGTACCGTGTGTTCCGAATTCGATTCCCGGTCCTATCAATCGATCTGTATAATCATTAATGTGAATGAAATAAATTAAGGAGTGTCAGTGACATTTAAGAAACCGAGATACTTATTAATGTAAATCGTAAATTGTTTTTAATTTTCATTTTAAAATGTAGATATGTAGGTACATGTTTTCATTCATGTTTCATCTTCATATGTGTATTAAATAATAGTATTAAATAGTATTATATATGCTTGTGTGTCTGTGTGAGTGGGTATCTGACTTCTGCCTTAAAAATATTTAGAAAAACTGTTTCGATGTAACCACTCAATAGAGTTCCAACAGTGACATGTTGAGCGAATTACGCACGAGCATAAAGGCTCTCAGAATTAAAAGGAAAAAGTTCAATTAATCCTAATTCGCTCGCTAAGATCCGAGTCGCGATAACAGCCATTCTGTAGGAACCCTTTACTAACAGCCCGCTGCTCCCTCTTAAGCCGCTTCAAAAGAACTTCGACAAACAAGGGACTTATAAAGCGTAACGGAATACTCCTAAGAATTTACATTGAATCGCAATGAAACGTATTATTGATAGATCTTGATAATGATCTACTTATATTGATCCGCGAAAATTATTACTAATTATAGTAATATCTACATTAAATGTATTTATATTTAACGTTTTGTATCGTTTTTATCAATTGACCGTTTATCAGGAAATCTCAAAATTTATTAAATTATATATTGATTCAGCTTACATATGTTTTTTTCGGTTTGTCCAAATGTTTAGAACCTGACCCACATGTGGTATTGTAAATCATTGCTAACTCTTCACATTCTCATATTGAGACACGTCCAACAGTAAGACAAAGAAAATATGTAAATGTGCAACTGAAATAAGTCTTACTGAGTGCGTGTGAAAACATAACATGTAATTTGGTTTATATGTTAAGAATCATTTCGTACTACATGTATACAGGTATTGTAGTAGTCCGAGATGTGACCGGAACTGCCAGAAAAATACTAACGACCAATTAAAATTATCAACCTGAATATCGCATGTACGATATACCTAATACATAATATGTGGCATAATATATAATATATAATGACATGTACATATATGAACATATATGTACATAATATATAATGACATTTGAGGGTAGTTGGAAAAGTCGCAACGCGTATCATACGCAGATCTATCGCCGACATTTTCCGATCGCTATCCTCGCAAACCGTTGCAGACAGTCAACTTTTTCAAACAAAAACACACACACAGACACACACAATTATAATAATGAACGTCCCAGTATGGGATACGAGTGCTTGTTTATGCAAATGTCCATACTAATTAAAAAGGAAATAATTTTCAATGTAGTTTGCATGTGGCGGGGTGGTGGAAAAAACGAGGCTGGTTCGCGCCGGGGCCTCGCGCCGCGTCGCTGCTGCGCCTCGTAATGAGTACTACGAACTTCTATTGATACCTATCAATACTTGAGAGCGGATGTCTTTTTATGAAGCGTACAACGCGTGTACTTTCACTTGCATCTATCGTTTTGACGTTATTATATACGCCCATGCGTAATAATGTATGATGACAATACATGAATATGTTTGCATATTTTTAGTTGATACAAAATTGCTTTGGACGACCCTAAGCTTCACTTTGAATTAGTACAGACTCAAGCGGCAACAGCTCATGAAGAGAGACCTCGGGTTGGTACGAAATGCTTTACGGAAACTCACACGAGTCAGTTTATTTACGACATAAACATAAAGCACCGAATGCCAAATATATGTAACCTTACAGACCTGACCCGTTTCTTCTATATTTATTATTATATACATGAACGCAGATTTAACATACTTTGATGTCCTCAAAAACCAAAATTCGACAGATTTGATTAAGATTTAGTTTTGGGTTGCGGAAATCAAAATTCTCCAAAAGCTCGTCAGATCTCTAACGATAGAAATATTTGGCACTCAATACTCTCTGTCTACCCTCTAAAATACATATATGATAACATAATAAAAATATTAATAAATAGAGTACTGTTTACAGTGTGAACTAACGGCGTGTCGAGTGTTACACGGTCAAAGAGAACCGTACGTACACCGACGCCGATACGTATCGCGGTGGCCAGTTAATAATTACTCAAATCCGATGCGTGCGTAAACGGTCGCGATTCAAAACGCAATACAACAATTACGCATTTTTAACTACACTAGATAGTAATAATAATTTTTTTTCGAAAGCTTATCGCAGTCTGTGTTCACGTATCGTGACGCTGTTTACGCGTTTGTACAAAAAAAACGTACGTACACACACACATCAGCGTTACGACGCGTCGTCGTATCTCACTAACGCATCGTTTTCACAAAATTTCGTACATCGCCTAATTACACGTGTGTAATGAACGTCGGTTAAGTAAACCGTGAATTAGACGTGTATCTCTTGCGTGTGTCAGGTGTCGTTACAAACGTTCGTATCAGCAACTTTAAATACGTTTAAATTATAATAATTGCTTTCAATACGCGCGTGATATACGTACAGACGAAACATACGTTAGACGTACTATTTATTTACTACACACGTAGTGACTTCACTTTCGTAAGATTTTATCAGTAGCGCGAAATAAATTCGTTGTTGGTGTTGCGCAATAGTTGGAAACAGTACATTCAACGGTCTAAGGAGTGTGGCTGACTTTGCTTGCGCAGGCGCAGTAAAAAGTTGTTGAAGCTATTGCATACATAACGTACTTTAATATGGTATAAATATTTATTTGCATAGACATGTGTTTAACAATGGATTACTAATATCTACAATTAACATGAGGGCTGACGTTACGGTCGTTGGTGCGTGGGGCTGTGTGTGTTTGTGTGTGATGTGTGTATGTGTGCTTCCGTCACTGGTCTGCGCGGGAGTCGTCGATCGCAATGATTGTTCACGCGTTTCGCATCACTCACCCCTTCCCTCGGGACAACCCGTTCACTGACCATTAACATATCCTTAATATGCACTTGATAGTTTTTTACTACCTAGGTATATTCTAAACGTTAATCTAGTAATGCTACTGCGCTAATAAAATTAACTATGCATAGATGGACATCAATTTTTTTTATAAACAACACTTTATAATTCACTAACTAACTGATTAGTAAACGGAAACCATTGACGGTTATATGTATGTATGCTTAACTAAATAAGGTGCAATTAAGTGGAAGTTGAACTGACAAGTTAAAATTATTATATGTCATTTCGGTTTCATTTAATATCCGTTTGTTATCCGAGTGTTTAAATTTGCCTCAGCCGATATTAACATAGAATATTCTTGTAAACTAAATACTCATATATTGTATACAAGGTAAGCAAAAAAACCGACACGATTTCTAAACGAAATAAATGTTATTTACATTAAAATTTAACCATCGCGTAATCAACGCGGTTAAATAAAACATCAAAGCTTTTTTATTTGCAACGATTCCACCTTTAATTGGCAGTGGCAATAAAATTTTCTGCCACGTACATACATTGTA
>DWME01001202.1:0-26288 GCA_018244795.1 Parelbella ahira ahira
AGGTGAAGCTCCCCATTTGGTGGTGGTGAGGCGTTGCAGAATACTGTTGCGAGAGTGCACCTTCTTTTTTACAGTTTAACAGTTTTACAGTTTTTTACAGTCTTATAATTATCGAGTTTTAATGACTTTTTTTGATTGCCTCGTTGGTACAGTGAAATCAAGTATGGCTATTAATCAAGAGGCCTGGGTTCGAATTTTGAATCGAAGTGCTAGTGGATTTTTCTAACTTAGATTTTATACTGGAAATTTTAATGGCTCGGAGTATGGATGAGTACTAGTAATAGGGTAACTACCTATTCTATGGGTGGACGTCAACGTAACTGGCGAAACGTGGGAGTGTACTACACTCCTCTGCCTACCCCTCTAGGGCTTCCAGGCGTGATGTTACGTGATTAAGTTTTAATATTTTAAAAACCAGCCGAATGAATGACATACGTATAATTGTGTATGGCAACACAGTACAATTGCATTTCGATATTTTTATAGTGCTGTGCATTCATAAAATTTAATTTAAACATAAAATATGAAAACAGACGCGAAATCCTGGAAAAACGAACGTCCATTTGGCGCTGGCGTTCACATTGGCTGACAGTCGGCAAATTTGGTCCGATACGAACTTTCATGTTAACTTTGCAATAACGTGTTCTACACATTTTATATTTTTTATGACACAGTTACGGCTTGTCAATCTTTGTGACCTTACGTGATCATTGCTGTTAATTATATACCTAACACTTTATATATTTAGTATTATCACTGCGATGTTTGTTCACTTTTCAATATAAACAATTACAAATTCATAACTAACTTAATTGACGCCGCTCCATTCGGTACGGACTTTTAGAGATGTATGTGAGTTGATGAAATTAGTATATTTAGAAAACTCCATTACTAAAACAAATAACACGGCAACATTTCTTCACTAGACAACGGTTACAGAGATATTACGACATATTAGCATAATCTCTCCATCCAACTGTATTTATCGGCTCCGGCGGGTGTAATTTGGCCGGTATTAGCATTATTCGGTGTTGCCAGACGTATAAACGCGATAAAATGTTGCATGCAGCGTGACGTCGATGAGCGTGTGCGGATAAATTTGATGCCAAATTTCCCTCTCATGCATATCACGAGTCCTATCCTCCTATCACGAGTAGATGTAAAAAAAATCGAATTGTGTACGCTATGGAATACTTAGTTGTACCGCAAAGTAGTTGTAGTTCATTAGCATGTGATATTATTGAAAAATATTGATCCGTGTTATGCTGTTACAAGAAATATCTAGTTAGTCTGCCAATTTTCATGTCCTATTGTTGCACACTTGGATACATATTGCCTGCGATAAGAAGGCTAGGACCATAGTCTTACGCTCCGTAGACATATAAATATGAACATTTCCTTACAATGTTTATCGATTGTTGCGAATTTTACATAGTCTTTAAATTATGCACATTTTTCTAGTCAGATGTGTGTATGAGGATATGAACAGCAGACCCTCGGAGGCAGTGTTTTACATCTAAACGACTAGATGTTACTGTCGCTATATTCAATGCTACATTCAGGCATTCTAAAATAAATAATTTTGCCATTAAAAACAAAATGTACTGCGTTCGCTGTGAAAATTGATAGATGTACATCTTAACGTCAGCAATGGAAATTTACGATGTTGTAATTGTATTGATCATCGTATAATTGTATAGAGAAAAGCTACGATATGAATGCATCGCTTATTGATCTGGTCGCAGCTTGCAAACGACACGTAGACCGCGTATAGTTTCTGAGAAAATCTCATGGCTATCACTGAAGATTTAAAAGCCTGTACGCCGCTGTTATTGAGCTTACAGCAACAAAATATGACATCGAAGTCTCTTGTAAGAGTGAAATAAAAAGTATTTTAAGTGGTTCCTTTAACGGCCATGTCTTAACTATTGTGAAAAAGATGTAAAAGTTTTATGAAACTACATAAAGCTTGTCAGGTGTACTTCAACTTAAATTCCAAGTGAGAAAATCAGACAAATTCCCGACTGCACTATTTTCCGCACTCGGAATAGAATTCGAAATATTCCGACTCGCTTGTCTGAAGTAGGAATCTGCCTGTCACGTAAAGAACAAGAGAGGCACGTGCCTCGGATTTATTTATGCAAATATTTCGCAGTAAAGATAACACTTTGTTAAATGGGTGTAATATGTAGGTATAATTATTCTGTAGTCTATATGCATTCTGTTTAAAATATTTATAAATTTTACATTTTAGGGTAGACTATGTTGCGTACACATTTTTTAAAAGCGGTATTCTGTTTAAAACTTTAAAAATTATTAATTAATACGTTCATAGCTCCAAACGCGTGATGCCAATTGTAAAATTAAACGAACGAAATATGTAAATGTACAGATATGAAACGGCTCATTCATTCTCAGTTACTTCTTCATCATCCTTATCGTCAGCTATAAATTGCGTCATTATCATAAAACAATATAAGTCTAATTTTAGCATAGGCTTTCCTAAATTTTGTAAGTTATTCGTCTAATAGATACCAATATTGTAATTAGCTTTGAAATGCTGTATTGAATCACATGTACGGTACATTAAGACAGGTAAACAGTTCAATTCTTACAACCCACAGTAAGCCTGAAGGTTACCAGCTCAGCTCTACTTCAGTTCATGTTTCATAACTCACAAATTTATAAATGTGAAACATACAAAATAGCGAGTTATGTTTGAACATGTTCTTATTCAATGTTAGTGGAAACATTGACAGATCTGTCAATTTACTAATGTGTTTGGTCTGAATTAACGCATACGTTAGTCAAATGACATCAAAAAATATTCCATTAACCGAGAAGTAATATACGACATAATAATGTCACCGTTGCTTTATTTTCACCTAAATCTGCTGCACTTACTTAAATAGTGTTAACACAGCATGAACAAGATTTAAAAAATACTATTGTTTTAACTATAATACATGACCTTAACACACCTACTCGAAACAAAAACGCCCGGGAATAAATAGGTCGACAGAAACATTGTTTTCAGAAAAATAATCACTATGGCCTCTTGGTGTGTCACATACTAGATGTATGAGCGATAAGCGAAATCGCGATTATCATTATCATACTAGGTTTCTGAAGGCTGGTGGGATGACGCTGAGATAACAGATGGTAGTCCCTAGACGGGACTAGTTGAATAGCAAGTATTGTAGATATAGAGGAGATGGAGAGGCTTATATATAGATGGAAAGGGAAAAAAGATATGGGGGGAGGGAGAAAAGAGGAAGGGAAAGGAGAAGAGATATGGGGGAGGGAGAAAAGAGGAAGGGAGGGAGAAGAGGTGGAGGGAGAAAACAACAACATTGTTACATCATCATTGTTGATTATACATACATACATTGTTAATACAACGATGATTAAGTAACAATATTCACGATGAATGACGCAAATTTATCTATGTATATATTTCGTATGTTCGATTCCTCGTGTCCTGGGTTGTGCTATTGACTTTATAATTTGTGAAAATAAAATTGTGAATTATTCGTATTATCAACATAAAAATATTACACGGTTCTCAATAAGACAACCGGTCAATGTTCTTCACAATTTCACCGGCTCACTTTGCCCCACTTCCGAGGCGAGTACCTTTAATTCTTGGAACAATAAAATAATTGCTAGCACATTGCGTTTATTACAATGAAATATTCAAAACACGTTGCACAAACTTTCAACAATGGCCTTAAATTGTTTCCTCGTAAACATTTTTACGATCTTCGTGTTCCAGAGTTGTGTACTCCCGGTAATGTTAGAGCTTAATACTGTTTAACAAAATTAGAAACGTTTGTTCCGGCACATTTGGTAATTTACTGTTCTTTGACTATCCATTGAAAGATTTGCTGCCGCGAGAGTATATAATTCAGTTCTCGGATTTGATTCCGGACAGTAATAATGGATTTGTATTGAGCTTAGTGTTACTGAAATGTTGTGCTGAAGAACACTGTATCTTACTTTTCCTGTTAGGTTTATAGATTTAGCGTTGGTTAAATAAATAAATAAATAAAAGCAAAGACCGTGTACAACTTGTCTGAGCTTCCTGCTTAAACTCACGAAACACTTCGACGCGCCATTTTTTTCATTAATAAAAAAAGTCACGTAATTTTTTTTATTATTAAAAAAATTATCAGGCAAGTAATTGTGCGCAGTATCGAAGCGTGCAACACTAACAGCGAGGAGCCATCGCTAATCTTTTCGGCATTCCTCTTTGTCTCCGAAGTAATATTTTAATTAAGGGCCCGCTGTAGCCCGCGGGGCAATTAAAACTTGTACAACCGACGCTTGTTTTTGGCAACTTAATGTAATACGATGCACGGCTCCCCGTCCGTAATGAGATCAAGGAATTTTTAATTTCCGTTGTAATTAACTAATTTCGCGGCTAATATTCTTTGAACGCTGCCAACTTCGAAGGGTTCGTTTGAAATTTGATATTTCAGATCTCCCGGGCTTCAAAAACTTCAATTCGGTCTAGACAGACATAAATGTTTCGTCTCGGGTGTTCTTTTCATAATAAAATCTCAAATGTTTCTTTTAGTAAACTAAAGAAGGAATGCAACAATGTAAAGATTTTGACGAAGAATACTGGAGCGTTGTTTTTCCTAATTATTAAATGGAACAATTTTTCGAAGAACAAAATACAGTTTAATAAAATCAGGGATTGTTTTTGACGAGTTAATGAGTACCGTAATTGTTTTGGGATTATTTATTTATTTGTGCTCGTAGCATTTTAATTAATTTTTTTTCTTGCATCTACATCTTCAGAAGTGTGATAATATGTAACGTAGAAAGCATACATATCTACATTAAGAGTATATTATACCTATATATTCAAAATATACTATATGTACTATTGTACATATTTACTATTTATGTAAATCTAATTGCAACATTGTCATCGAAAAAGTTACTGTGATTCTCTGTACGTACACAATTGTTTTGACTGTTTAACTTTCAAATCACAACATCACATCAAAAACAGGCCATGTTCCCTTCAGCGTTCGGCCAATAGCTACAAAATGTGGCAGTTTATCGGGTTTTATGCGTCTGGCAACACCGAATAACGCTAATGTCTGCCAAATTGCACCCTCATGGAGTCAATAAAACAGTCGATACGGTGATTACCCTTATACATTGTCATGTCAAGTTTTACGTATATTTCTCTGGAAATCCGTGCAGTCAGAATGTTGCCACGCATATTGTTAACATTAAAAAACAATTACATCGTGTTGCAAAGTTATGCTATTTATAAAGACGTAACATAATAATTATAGCTACATATTTATAAATTAAAGTCAACATCTACCTACGTTAACATTTGCTAAGTTTTTGTATAAACATTTGCAAGAGAAAAGTGGCTCTTAATAAAAGACTAAACAAAAATCCCCCTTCAGAATAGTTAATCAAAAATTTCTACGTAATTAGTTTTCAAAGGTATTAAGGCTTAGCCAACAGGTAAATATTGCTAGACAGCAAAGTATGAGCTTTGAAGCAAAGCCTCTTTGTAATGACGCGTATAAGAATAATGCAAAATTGATCTTTATATCAGCAATCCTCTTTAAGAGTAGTCGAAATCTCTTAGCTTGTACTAGGAAAATATAGTCGTATTCATTTGCAGCATGTATTACAACGATTTAAATAATTTTATTATATAGAAAAAAAATCAGACTTAATATTTTTAAAAAGTGTACATTTATTAAGCAACTGTAATACATACAAGTCTGACGGTCCTTCTATAATTATGTTCTTTTTGTAAGAGTTTTGTATTTAAAAATCTTCTTATGTTCCTTTTTTGTTCATTATAATTTCCCTTCGTGTCCGGAATGATTGTTTATCCTGTACTCACATTGTTCCTTCCAAGAAACACAAAGTAAGGAACGGCTATAAATTCACATGTAGCGATAGTAATTCATGTCGGCTGGACTGATTTATAAGCGGCGCCGCTTATTTTCGGTTACATTATACGTATAACATTGGTTCATTTAATTTAATTATATATTCTTCGCTTATAATTATGACGTACGGAAATATTTGTAAGCTAAACAAGAGTTATATGGGGCGGGAGAGGCTGTTTTGGTTTCTGGTAATGCATGGATTTGTTGGAATTGAGTTGGAAATGTAACGAGAAGTGCTCGTACGAGTAGATCTAACGCTGTTAAAAATTGTGAATGATTTGTTAACGCAGAGAACGTTCCGTCCAATTGATTCTTGAATGGGTAAGGACCAGTGTCAAATGTTCACCATCGTTTTTCTATTTCGGAATGCATATTAAGTAGTTTAAACCAGTTATTACTGTGAGGGTTGGTTGGACGTCTAGCTTAGGAAGTGTAGTTAGTAGGACGTCTAGGACGTTCCTGCGAAGACCTATGGACAGCAGTAACCTGTAGACAGGGTTGTAGTCTATTTATTTTTAAGATTGTAACCATTGCCACGCGCCGCGTCTGGCTATATAGGACATATATTCTTATAATTTCTTCAATACTGAACACAGTTCTTCATTGCGACCTTCTAAACCTTCGTTTTCGGCTTTAAGTTCACCCATAATGACATGGTTAATTGTGTATACAGTTCGGCCAGGGAAGTGCCGCCGCTACACCTATGTGTACTGTGAAGCAAGGGTTGTACAAACAATTTGTGTTTCGGTCTGAAAGTCGTAGAAGCCGGTCTACGTGTATACTAAAGACAACCAATTCAGTCCTTAGGGTTGCAACACACAGTATAACTTGCATAGAACAGCACAGGTACTATTTCCAGATGGACTAATATTACATATACTAAATAGGCCAATTCTACTAACAATTCTGGTCTTGTAACCGTGATACTAATATTTAGCAGCAATAATAATCAGCTATTATTAACAAAACTCTTACCATTCTTGTAACAACATGTGATGAATTATTAATGATAACAAAATCTATACATCTTATGGTATACTTACATTTAATAACCATACCTTCTGAACTCCATTTGGTAATCGTATTGATTACTTCCCCTCCGTGAGTCTGACAACCGGATTTAAGTCCGAAAATAATGACAGATTGCGCAGGGGTAAATTCTCGTAGAGTTATTGAACTCTCGATGTCTCTATATCAAGGAAATGTAAGGTGACATAATGAGCAAACACCGGCCCTTCCACAACGTTCCTGTTCTATTAGGGCGCGTTCATAAAGCTACTAAATTTACCTACTTATATAAAGATGAAATTTTGTTTTATTTTTATTATTTTAGGATATTATATTTGATGATATGTATACAATATATGGATACATGTATGGACTGTTTCAGTAATTTATTTATCTGACTATATTTTCAAACGTTTGAAATGTGGAAGTGTAATATTATACACGGTGTCTCTCGGGGATTACGAGTGTGATTTTACGTTATATATATAATTATTACATGAATTATCTAATACTAAGTTATATAATACTTAAGTTATATAATACTTAAGTTATATAATACTTAAGATCTCAGCTCTATTTGGCTTTATAAATATGAAATTGACTTGCCATATCAATTTATAATATAAAACTCCCTTAACATCATGCCCACACCTTCACGCCGTGTCTCCGTTGACAAATGCTTATTGAGTAACGAGAATTCCTCCGCCCTTGTTTGCTTACCCACTTAACCGTGTCGTAGAGTCGGGATAGTACGTACTCGTACATACATACATACGTACATGCAATCCGTGTGATGGATTGTCAAGAGGAAAATGACATGTCAAGAATATGTGCATATCAATATATGTATATATTTAAGAGATAGTAAAGCGATAGAGTCTATTGAACATCGTTATTTACTATCGTGTACGCGTATTTTATTTCTTTTTTTCTTTCTTTCTTTCCTTCAAGCTTTCCTTCTTTTTATCATTAGTCTGTAAATTAACTCGCCTGTGTATGGGAATAAATAATATTTGTGTTTCATTTACTTTGAAATGAAAAAAACAATTTTAATAAGGATCGTGAAAAACATGGCGCATTATTTGAATAAATGTTTGAGATAAGATAGAATAATTATAATTGTTTTTTACTTAGCCTTTTACTGAACGTAGTAGTTTTTTCTAGCCGAGAATGCTATTAGTATTAAGTCTTGGCTTGTATGCCATTTAAGTATTCGTGTTATAAAACATGTATGTGCATAAAACAAAGTTTCGCACTTGTTTTCTAGGAATCAATTAATAAATCCAATTATTTAAGTATTTAATATATAAATGTTAGATAATTAATGTAAGAATATGCGGTTATCAATGCATTTATAATACTTAAAACGAAATTAATATCACATTTGTTGTGTAAGTCACTATTGCAGCTTGCCACTCCAATGTCTTTCGGTTCAATACACATTTGGTTCGATTGAATGATATCTATAGGAGTAAGGTATTATTATTCTAAACGTTTCATCGGTAAACCCCTGTTTTTATTATAACTGGGACAAGATCATTGTCTTATCAGGAAAGTATTCGAAATTTAATTTAAATAGGTTCATGTATTGCGGAAGTATACTTCACTACTGAACAAAAAAAATATGCAAAATTTCGATTTATTGGTATTGACATTTTAAAAGTGGTGAAATAAGTAACAATAATACTTGGACATGTATAGGTTTAGAAATACTATTAATAAAATAGAAAATGCGTAACAAATTGTGATATTATAAATCGCGTTTTTTGCTAAACAAGTTTTTAGATACTAAGGCGGTAAAAAGAAAGACAACTTTAAGCTAAGAACGCTATAGTAATAATGCTTTGCAAATGGTGTCAATATTGAACAGCAGAAACGTACTTGAGTTTCACCTCACCGTATTCATGTAAATGTTTGGGATAGCTCTTAAACTATCCCGAAAGCTGACTTCTGGGAATTTAGTTTTAGTATAAAGATGTATTCCCATTTTCTTTTCACTCCTAGTTCAATATCGTTCAACTACTCGTACATTCTAATAATTCGTTTATTTTGAAAATTAATCTTGCATTAATAATGTTAAGTCCGAGACTGATTTCGAGTGAGATAAAATTGGGTAGATAAAAATTATTTATTAGTCGACTTTGTTTCTTACTCGGTAATTTTATATAAATTTCCATCGTCCCAAATGAAATTATATTACAATTAGAATAAGATAATGATACAAAAGGAAAACACAAATTAATTTAACAAATTACTTATAATGTTGATAGTATAAGACATTGACGTAGTTGGATACAAAACAAGGATTGTTAATGAAATATTTATTATGCATTCGTATATATTCGTGTCAAAAATAAAAAAGGGTGCAGTACAGCGTGAACATGCCTTAATTCTCTCAAGGTATACAGGTGAAGTGATGTTGAGGCATGTATGAATGTTTCATAATAGTTGTTCTAAGTATGGACTCGTTTATTTGTTTGTGCATATATTATGTAATATACAACGAAATATTTTGCTTGTTGTAAATAGTTGCAGTGTTTTTATTTAATAATTTTTAATATGGTACAAAAACTCAACGAAGTAATCTGGCAACTAATTATCTTGACATTGTGCATCTCGGGTTACATTTAAATAATTTCGCAAGCCGTGGCATTTTTTCACCACTCTCTTTTGGATAAGGCACCTGCTAAGATTATTATTTATGTGGTTTTTGACACTGGCTTCAAAATCAAAGAACACATAAGTCTCTTAGTAATATAAGAATAATGGATTATGAATTTGTTTCAATTGAATATTAGATAAGTCAAAGTAGCGGCAATGTCGGCAAAAGTGAGTTTAAATTTTTAGTATTACATTTTAGGTATTTAATAAAGAAATAAAGAGTAAATTACCAATAACGTACGACTCAAAAACCATAAGGCAATTTCATAAGAATCTGAATATTTTCATATTTTCCCCTCAAATCGTTGCGATTTACGAGGAACAGCGGAAATCTTTTCTTTTTAAATTCTTTTACAGTCTCGACGTCTCCTGGGGCACTAGAATTCCAATATCGTTTTAAACTAATCGCCGTTCTATGCATAATCGACTGACATTCTCTTTTAATATCTGCGAAAATGTAGAGTCAAAAATGTACCGCAGAATAGTTTCTGGCGACAATTTTCTCAAGAGTTTCGTGGGATCAAAACTCGGGTTTGAGTCCGTTGTTGGACTTCTAGCGATATTGTTACAGCTATATATTAGGCCACCCGGGACTCCCACCCAGAATGAGTATTTTTGTCACCAGCAGAAGTATTTGTTCCGTGTATCCGATATGAAAATAAGTAAGGAAGTATATATTGGTATGTACATATGTAATTTATCAGCTGTCCGGTCACCATAATACGAGCTTTCTTGATGCTTAATTTGGGATTAGATGAACGTGTGTGTGTCTCAATATATTATTATTATCATTACTATGCATGTACATATGTATATACATTATATATATATAGTTAGCTTGGGGAAGTATCCGCCTTACAGGTACTAATACCATACAGCTATTGTACTTAAAAAATTGTGTATCGGCCTGACGGGTGTCATTGTCTACTACACTCATGGATCTGCTGCGTCCACCTTAGTTCTTAGGATTAGTAACCTGATGGTAAAGGAAACAGAGGCTGTGTTAACGTTAGTTAGTGACATAGACATAGTAATACCGCAAATGAAATAAGGTTCATATTATCACGTTTTGCATCACATGTAGGTACATATTTTATATTACACTTAATAAGTCCCGTCAAAAACTGTGTACAATGGAAATGCTCCCGCACACCTCGAAGAGTTCACGAGCGTCCTCTATCGGACTCGAATAGAAATGGTTCATTTCTGTTCTACCGACCACTTTATCCGCATTACCCGCCGCGATACATCGCTTTAATGTTCAGCGCTGGGATATTCCACCTTATATCGATATTCCATGTTATTGAAGCTAAGAGGAAATTTAAACTCTTCCTGTGTTCGCGGGCGTCTCTTGTTTGAAAATATCGTACATTATCTATCTATTTTAGGTTGAAGTATATATTTTATAGTTGGGAATATTCTGAATTTCTATTTCCTGGTAATAAAACTCGTCTGTTGGTGAATCGAACCAGATATCACCTTGCCGGAGTGGTTCTTCGGCTATAAAATTTTCTTTCTTTTCATTTGAGATCAGAGAAGATTTGTTTACCTGTCCGTGTAATTAAAACGTGACAGAGACTACTAATGGCGTCATTATGAATAATTAACGATTATGGCAACTATGTGCCGCCGTAAAAATTCTTGTTTTCGAAGAACTGAGACTCCTGGAAATTTAGGGCCGTGTCGATTTCTGTCTGTCAGATGTCTATCTCGCTGTATCTGTACAATCGCACTGTCCGGGAAGAAGGACCTTGTAACCAATTTATTGACTTTTGTATGTTGTGGAGAATTTAATTTTATTACACACACTTTGTTCCATCAGTGTGTATGTACTTTTCGTTTACATTCTATAAAGCCCAATTTGCTATAGCATTATTATTATTATTAGCAATTATATCAGAAATTCCTGACCGTTAGTTGTATCAGTGATTGTACTTTTTAATAAGGTTGGCTACGGCAAGATATTACTGGATATCAAGGTTGTCTTTTGCTATACCTATTCTTTAGTACCTATTCAAACGCTTTCTGTTGAAAACACTTGCATTAAACATCTTTTTTGTCATTGTCTTATCTGTCTTTATTGATACACATCTGAACCACCGATACGAAAACAAAATCCGTATAAAAATACTTTGAAATGTGTAGCGGTATTTTTGTTTGTTGCTATAAATAAACCTAGGGCAGGATATTCTAGAGATTTCCACCGTTTCCTTTCATGAATTTGCTCCCTTTTTTCCTACTAACGATATTTTTCTCAAAAGAAAAATATACATTTCGCTTAATGAGAGCTTACAACGTTATACATTAGTAACATAGCGAGCGGTAGGGAGAGTCAAAAATACTCGTAAAGGAAAGGAGTTCTACGAAAATTTCTTTTTGTATCCGTGACTGAATATATACTAAAATTATGTATTAACAGGTGCATGTAAGAAGTTTTAATATAGCGATAATGAACAGAATTAATCAAAACTTTGACACTTTAATCAAACTGAAGTGATGAATATCTGACGTGAGTTCTTTTACAGGAGTATCACTCAATTAGTCTGGTCTCAGCACCAAATCCACGGGACGTATCACGCGTGTAAATTGTCCTTTTAGCTCACTCACGCCGCTTACCTTGTTCTCATTTGCTTGGATACAGCCTTTATAAAGTTACACTGTGTCTGACATTCGGTATAGTACAACAAGCGGGTTATGAAATATCTTGAACTCATAAACTATCTTTTAAAGTTTAAATAATGTTAGTACGAAATTAAGCAAGTCTTGTTATTATTATTAGTAAAGTAAGTTATAACTGTACCGACTAGTTTAATGCTGGGATAACGAATACAGGCTGAATACGGGCACCCAGAAATATTCTGCGGAACGGAAGTTAAATTTAAACATTTTATAATCTCTGAAAACTTAGTGATATACCTATGTTTCTAAATAGTAAGATCGGATTTTATATACCTATGTATATCTCAATTGTTTAGTTTTATTTCCAAAATATTTCATACTGTATTCCCTTAGTTGTATTTCTCTTCGATCTCGCTTTGAGCCCCTGATACACCAACAGTACAGTTTCAAGATATACGAGTAGTTGGGATGATTAAACGGTTTTACAGCTTAATTAATTCAGTTCTGCTCTTCGTTTCGCTTTATAACCTCGGCTTAAGGATTTTCAGAATTAATAGAAACGTTTATTAACTTTAATTTGTGTTATAAAGTAAGCGCATTAGTATTAATTCGAACTTGGATGAATTTTGATATACCCGTAACCTATTCTAAGGCGTTTATAAAGCCGTAGCTTTGGAAGCGGCAATCAATGATGCGGCCACGATGGAACATCAGTTAAGAACCGAGGAGATGCCGGTACATGCAGTGCAGGCGGTGAGCGGCGCGGTGCCGGCCAGTAGGGGTACGACGCGCGCGGACGGACGTGGGAATCGTTGGCGCCGCTTTATATAAAAAAAGTTATAGTCTCGCGTGATGGACATAAAAACAAGTATGGATCCCAGCCTCCTCTACTTGGTGATCCTGGGTTCGACTCCACGGGTGCATTTCATTGTTTAAAAATTATTTGCCTATAAATTTTAAATCACTTTTCTCGCGACCACGACAATTTTTCATCGTGAGAAAACCTGAATATATTTTCAAAAAGGAGAATAATTCCCTTATATGTGAAATGAATATAAAATTAATTTATAAAAAAAATCGATCATTCGTACACATCTAACGTATTTGTTACATTAGGGTTCTTCATAGTATTCTCAAAGGTATGCGAAGTTTACCGACCCGTACTTGGCCAGCGTGGTATACCATATCCTTCCTTTTTTATTTTGAGAGGAGTTAAATTCCCAACCGTTGATCAATAAAAGAGTTAACGGTGACAGTAATATGTTTACATATATTAAAACAAACATGTCGTCACTCCAGGTGCCTTACGTGGTAGGCAGAGAGTACGAAGTGCTAAAATATCTCTAACCTTGCAGATCTGCCGTACTTCCACGATATTTTTGAAATACATTAGTAAAATCTTGATATAAAGGAATATCTATTTAATTAAATCCTCTCGTACATTTATAAACACAAACTGACAACTCAACACACTGTCAAGGCGCTGTAATTAATTGAGACAGTGTCTACGACCGAGGCTGCCTTCGACGTCGGTCCCTGAAGATAAATTCGTTTCAACGTAATATTCTTAAAGCGTGTATGGTTAACGTGGTTGCAACTCAATTATATGGCACTGCTTGGACCTTTTATTAAGCGAGATCAAAGAAAACTAATTAAAAAGATAAAAAAACATCTAATAATGTTGATTAATCAAAAAATATCGCTCATGACGACAACTTAAACCACCTCGTGTCGTATTCATTGATCATAGTTGCACTAGACGTGCGTGTTCATTACAAAAACGGTTCAAAAACAATATTACGAGTCCCGCTAATTCAGATAAATAAATCATTTAGATACCTCTTTAGATTTTAGAACCGTGTATGTAAGGTCGTTATTTTTAGCCATTGATGACGGTGCCAAATCGAATGTGTAATTTAAGCACCTACATATGTAAATTACACTTAAGTTTGCTTAAAACTTTCAGTACTGAACGAGAGTATAACAAAATATGATCGCGTGTTACGTATTTGTATATTATTACACGCAAACAAAGGCGTACAGAATAAGAATTTTGAAAGAAAACAATGCAATTTTCCATCCCACACTCCAATAGCCAAGATTAACAACGGGCCAAATAAATCAGTAGTCTCTAATTTATCGGTGCGAGAGGAAATTTCGCTTCGTACCAAAGAAATTCGTGCAAATTGATGGAATCCAGAGATTCCTCCACAGAAATCCACTGGAGCGTGGATTTAAATGAATTTTAGGGAAGGCTTTTTACAAGTTTTTGTTCTGTTCGTCTATGTTTCAATCTGTTTTTTTTTGTTTGTGTTTAATGGCTTTGCAATGTTTATGTATTCAGCCAGTGTCAAGTTGTCTATTTAAAAAGATTACAGCGTTTAAAGTCTAATGATACGTAAATAATGTGTCTGAGTAATTTCCCTAAACTCTATTATACCTTATGTATGTAGCTAAAACAATAATGTTGATAAGGTTTAAGTGCCATTTTTAAAACAAGTACCATTTGTTTTCTTGGCCACTTTTAATGTCCTCCATAATATTCTTGACAGCGTGTAAATATGCCATCGCCAACCTGGGCATTGTATAGGTTAGACACGTCTCTGAGAATGGTAATATTTGTAATTATTTAATAATTGCACAAATAGAGTGATTACTAGTACATTTGATACAGGACTGCATTATATGAGGTAATGTGAACACAAATGTGTCAATGTTGATAGCAATAATTGAAAAGAGAACAAGAATCCATAGAACATAAACGGGTTACTGGCTCTACAATGGTGAGTGCTCCGAAAAACTATTTAACTTGATGCCCGTATCACCCTTCCTCCATCGCAGCACTCGCCGAACTTTGAGGTTTCATCCACATCAACTGGACTTGTGGCGGTTCTCCACAGTTCGGTTTTCACGATCGTTTTTGCCACGCACATAGGAAATGTGGAATTCATCTGTTTTCCCGGAGCATTATGAGCTGCTTTTTCAAGAAAGCGCAAAGAGGCCTCTCATTGAAAACCGGTAAAACGTTGGCCACTCCTCAAGCAGGTAGTCCATCTGCCTACTGGCTAGGCTAAATATATATATAAATAAAGTTAATAGACTTTTAATAGTGTACTTCTTGTAATTTCTCGAAAGATAAAATTGTGTAGAAGTTTTGACGAGACCTGTCTAAATATTCTTCGCCCAATGTTCGAAAAATTATTTTATAGTAAAGCAATATAATTTAACATGAAAGCCCCGTGTTATTCCTTTTTTTAATACATTCATTCAATTATAATTCAGTCAAGGAATATATTTCTTCGGGAAAACAAATTTACAAGAGCCAATCGCAAACACATCAGCCTAATTGAACACATTTGCATAAAACGTTTTCAAACAAGAAAGGGAGATTGTTTCTTGATGTTTTACAAGTCGGTTGTATGTATATTTTATGTCGTTACCTTAACAACATCAAATTCTATGTGCGACATTGTAACATAATTGTATTGGCTCAATTGGGGTGACTTTAATGATAACGATTTTCTATAATCGCCATTCTGATAATATTACTTGAACGTTAGAACATCTTACTTTAACGCAATTAACTATTACGGTTTTATTTTAAATAGGCGATGATAAAGTTTTCAAATTCAAACGTCATAATTTTTTTTTTATTTAATAGTTACAGAGACTGTTTTTTGATAGTGGATTCTTTACAAAACTGTTGTATGCTACTGTTTTATAAGTATGTAATATGTGACTGACATTGACTGTATGAAACATAGAGTGCTTTAATTGAATTTATTTGCTACACTACATTATATTATATAAAGTTTACTCTCCTTGCTATAATGTATGTAGTTTAACTATGACAAATGCGTGCGTCACTCACTTCACCCCTCGTGCAATATTCTTTGAAAGGAGAACAAAGATTTCCAGGCGCTTATTAATATATAGACATTGATATTCACTAAGTTGTATTTGACAGTAAAGTTACTGAAATAAAAACGGTTATGAAATGTTTTTTTTTGTTACAAAAGTTTGAATTGGATACTGACTAAGTGTTAATGTACATATTACGTACTACTCAACTCCATCTGCTGTTCTTGTAGGGGAAAGAAGGAACTTGGATATTGATGATCGTATAATTATGTAAATATGAGATTCTAGATAGATAAAGTTTGTTGCTTTTTTGACGAAATAATTTTTAGCATCGGAACCCAGTATTTATGTCTATTTGTATCGGACTAATCCCCATGCAATAAACTGAGTATAACGGGCATTTGAGGTATACGAGGATTTAATATCACAGAAATATAAAATATGATGATAACATTATCATCACCAACATACATATTATAACATCACAGAAATCGATTACTGCCGTTCAACGGGAACTGCCATCACGCGATGGCAGTAAGTCTTGAGAGAACGTTCTCTGTAGAATTTTTCCTCTTCCAGCGACTTTATATATTAAGTCGTAAATTCGAACAAATAACGTAAGAGCCAATTTTCGGCACATTTGTTTGCGAATCGAGTTCCCGTATACGGAACATAAGTGAAATGGAATATGATTTGCCTTGTTTTTATATAAAATTGCTTTTGCGACATTGCTTTGTATATATAAGATATTTTATTTGCGGGTGTCGGAGTCACTTCGACAGGTACTTTGAAGGTAACCCACAAATCTGGATGGAATTCCGTTTAAGAAGCGGATTTGTTTGTTTCAATACGACGTGTAAATGATTTTTGTCAGTTGTCAGTTAATTTATTTTGTGTGCAAATATGAATGTCTGCTTCATTGCTGCAAAATTTCCTATCAGTATTTAAGTAACACCACCACTTCTATACGAAAAGTTGCTAAAATTAGATAGAAATGCAATTTTCGAAAGTCACGTTTCATCTACGTGTACTTACGTGACGCTTTTATTAGAAACTGTCGCACGTGCTCTTAAATTTTTAAAATCTTGCACGTGAACTATTCGAAACTACGAGTAACTATTAAAGTTGTATTATTATTACTTTACAGCTCTGCGTCGTGGATCTAACTTCTGATAAAATAGTTTGGGAATATACATATCTATGTGTAAGAAATAGTTACCGTCTGTATAGATATCAATTTTTTAAAGTGATGTATAGCAATAGGCTCACCATTAAGTGGTGAAACGTGGGAGTGTCCTACACTCCTCTGCCTACCCCATCGGGAATTAAAGGCGTGATCTTAAGAATAGTTTGCTCCGCTAGGCAAATACAGGTAGGCAATCCTGACACAATTAAGAGAAAATTATGGACAATTTTAAAGCAGGCCAGAGTCATCATGATGTTTTAAGCATGTATCAATTCTATTGAGCGATTTGATTAATAACACAGGGTTACTATTTAAAAAAATAAACTTAAATACAGCAATATTCATGGCTCTCAACTACTTTTGCAAATTCCATATTACCTTAATGAAGATGTCTAAAGCTGCTATTATTAGGCATCTTGCACAGTAGGTGTTTCAGTATTAACCACCAATTGTTATTTTATGCTGGAATTATACGGAGGATAGTTCAAGGAGATATCACGTTAATTTGGTGCGTTAGTGAGCGATGGGGATTTATTAAGCATTACCACATGCTTCACCATTATCAGCGAGTTATGACCGGGCAATATGGCGTCCTTATGGTGCGCGTAGCCAATTTACTGCGCAGAAAACACTCGCATACCCATAAGTTTGTCTGATTTTGTGGAAAATGTATACTTGTACATTGTTTTATAGCTATTCCCATTCCTATACTCAATCGAGTTGAATGAATATTTTTTTATGTTGTGCATGTGACAAATTTCAGGAGGAACAAAACTAAAGTATTCAAGGTAAGCTATTTCATTAAAATACGTTTAAGAGTAATAAATTATAGAAATATCAATCATAATATGGGTATAGCTTTAAAGATAGATTTGGTGATTAATAACAGGAAATTATTCAGCTATTTTGACTTATTAGTAACTCACAAGTCAGTCAGAAGTCTTGAAAAGCGTGGATGTACTAAGAGAGTGATGAATGTATTCGTAGAAGAAGCGCATCAGATCTGTAATGATAGAGATACGAGTGTATAGTATTTGGTAGTCTCTATCTACCCAGTGAGGGACCTGACGTCTTAATATAATAATAATAAGGCTCTGTATGAGCTGCCTAATTTTAAATAGTAATACTAAATGGTATTATGAAACAATTTTCTAAGGGTTATTGTTTTTGAATTTAAAACACTGCTTATAAAGGTACGTGAATAGAATTACCATAGAATGTAAAAAACAGAAATGGCAAATATATTAATCACTTTGATGTCATTAATTTTGTTACTTTCATTTCGACTGGATTGGTCTGATGACTGCGTCGTTGGGCGAGAAGTTGCAAGCGCGACTGCCGATCGGGAGGTCCTAGGTTCAAATCCCGGGTCGGGTGCTATTAGATTTTTCTAATTTAAAATTTATAGTAGTGCCTGGGAGTCGGGAATTGTGCCCGGTGTATGGTAATAGGCTCACCAGCTATTCCATGGGACTTAAACGTAACTTGAGATTTGAGCTGGTTTTTAATTGTGGATTTGTATGTTCTTGTATGTTGTATTGTTCTTTTCGCCTGTACACGCCTGAGAATTATTGCTTCGCAATATATAATGAAAGGTGTGTCTATCTCTTTTTAATTCTGTGGCAACTGAGTCCTTTGACACCGCAAACGTGTTGCGTGACATGTTTCTAAATCGATTTTATAGTGTCATTGGCTTCAAGTTTTTTAATGGATAAAGTGTGTGTTTACTTGATAAACACTTTTTTATCTATGTGTTATCTTACTGCGTAGTAAAAATACTTAACACGATTTTTTTATTGACAGCATTTAAATAAATCTCTTAAGTTTTTCGATACATATACTATAAGTTCATTTTTAAGTCTCAGGATCTAAGTCAGAATGATTCTACTACGAGTAGAGATTTTCTCGGCACCGATGAGTTATTAGAAATAAATTCAAGTAAAAAAGTTGTTACTTACTACCTGAGTAGCTACTTGAACTTATTTAAGAATATAGTACTATAATTAAGACAGTAAATATGAAATGTCAGATATGGAAGGTTCTACGTTATTCGTAGAGGCCAGTATCGTAGTTGGCTACGTGGGTGCTACGGGCTACAAGCGGCTACGAAATCTCGATTATAGTTAAATATTATAGGCGAGGTCTTTAATGTAACGTTTTATACAGTTTTGAATCTTGAATATTATATTTGGAATCTAAAATCTCAAGAATGATTGTCTTAGCTGCGATATTTATTTATCAGTCATTTCAGGACAACCAAGTATATTTTTCCATCTAACGTTTTTCCGGGATAGGGAATAGCTAAAAGATGCAACGAAACAAAAAAATCCTTTCATCAATCATTCAACAGCTTCGGGTTAACAATATATAGCAATATATTTGATAATACAAAAATTTGTGTGTCATTAGGGTGCCAAAAAGACTTAAGCGAGCGGTTGAAAAGATTCTTATGTGGAATAACAGCGTCATAATTTTTAGAAGTTATAAAAAAGGCTAACTCATTCGCGAACACGGGTCTCCACTTTGCGTCTTCATAAACAGCTTTTGTAAACATGCCCAGCACCCCCTCACTTTAATATACATGCGAGTTTCACATAACGAATGTAGTTCATAATGTGACCCTCAAATATGTGCTGCGCTATTCTAAATAGGAATAACATGTACACTACCAGCTACAGTTCTAATGAGACTCCTGAGTGATATAAACGAGTAGTTATTTAAAAATAAAAGCAGATTCTTTTGCTCTGTATAACGAATAACCTTGAAAATGTGTACAGCCTACGTCAGAGATTTCTAATGTTGAATGACAGCGTCATAATTTTTATAAGTCATAAAAGAGACCCGACGCACTCGTGAACACGGCTTTCCACTTGCCGACTCGTAAATGCGTCTTTTGTTAACAGCTCCAATGTCCCGTTAGCTTGCTTATTTGTGCGAATTTTATATAGCGAATGTGGGTGGAAAGTTTTTATGTAATATACTCTGAATGAATATATGTTAAGGGTTAAGAGATTAATAACCTAAGGCAGTCATTTAAGCTTCTTGAAGTTTATGTCGTAACGTCGCAGTAAAATTAGATGAATTGTAATGTTTTAATAACATAGATTTGTGTTCTTTGTTGCCTTATCATACTCGTAATATATATTTATTGTTAATATAAAGAGGACGACTTTGTTTTTGTTTTGTTTGAAAAAAGTTTTTGAAATGTATTTAAGCATATATTATAATCGTAATATTATTTTTTGTATCATCATCATCAGCCCATCTCAGTCCACTGCTGGACATAGGCCTTCCTCAATGTGCGCAATCTCGCCCTGTGCTCGGCTTGTCGCATCCAGCAGCATCGTCATCCCAACAGATTTTCGTCATCAGATTTTTTGTATATAATTGATAATTATATCTTTTTATCTGTTAAGTTTTGACGCCAAAATCCACTTATCTGCCCATCTACCCCTCCGCCTACTAGTCTGTCGGTCTGAATATTAACACGTCAGATTCGGAGATTTTAGACTCCTTCATCACTATCTGATCTTTTTATATGAGATAGTGGAGACAAGGATCCCCTAAGCACCTGTATCCATTCTGCATCCTAGGTAACTTAAATATTTCATCACATGTATGAAAATAATAAATATATTAAATGAAATAAACCCCAGTCACCTAACCGAACGTAAACGATAAGCAACAAAACAGTATCCGGAAAATATGTGTTACGTTTGCCCATTAAATCTCCATTAATATCATGTAGAGTTCATAAATTTTGCAAAGGCATACCGCGCAATCACTATCAATGAATCAATAAGGTTTAATATTCACTAATCTCGGTGCCGTCGTGAAATGAAATGTAAAATGCCACCGGTGTTGGCAAGCCGGGGTGAAATGTATTTTGAGTCCAGTACGGAGGGTTATATGAACCCAACGGTTGCAAAGGGGAATGTTTTTGTCTTATATTTATATTCGCAGCTAATAGTAATTAGCAAAATCGTATATGTTTTAAACCGCTTGTCTGACACTGGGTTAGCGGAGAATATATTTTCAATACATATAAATATGATTGCGAGAATTTACGTGGTATAGATAATAATATAAATAGTGTTTAAAATAATAGTATAAATAATGTTATATAGAATAGTAGTTTTCCTTTCAGACATACAAACTGAATTTTCTTCTCTTTCCCCATAGCTACACGTTTTTTTATTTTAATCATTTACCGGTTTAATTCACACATCGTTTTCGCCGAAGTAGCTCCACTAGTTTCAAACGTAACCGAGGTCTGTCGTCATGAACTTCCGCCCATCGCAGGAATGTTATAACTAATAAGCTAGTAGATAACTCAATCAGATGTGTACTCGTAGATACTCACGAAACGTTAGTACTTTGTTATTATTAGAGTTATACGTATGGAAAATGTTCGTTCGTCGTTTCCCGTAAGACAAGTCATTTACACACAGAGTGTTAATGACAGTTTTCAAAGGGTTGAAAATGGGGTATTTAACACGTGATGTGTTGTTTCTAATGCATATTCATTTGAATAGAACAAAGGACATGTCAGTACCAACTTTGTTTATATTATTTTTAATGGTTGCTACGTATAGCTCTACATGAATGGGAACGAGTATTGAGCTGTAACTGGCGAATACCTTGAGCTCATACCGTCATTTTACGAATACTCTCTTCTTATAAGTGTTTATGTCGGTCTGATATGTTCATGAAATACTTTTATTTCTGATACTTCGTAGAGAATAATTTTCACAACTCGTTGAGAAATGAAGCTTACATCAACCTGATTCTATTTTATTATTAAATGTCTAGAGAGTTATACATGATTATATGCACTGGATTAATTCACAAATATGTAGTTTACGATCTGACAGAGTTTATTTGCAATGATGCCATTCATGCCCGTCTCAATACTTCACAAAGCTTATAAATTAGACGAAGTTGTTGTAAAAAAACTGGAACTAACGACAGTTTGAACTTCGTATAGAAAGCATCAGACCACAAGACCCAATCCGTTAATAATGATAAACCCGCGCAACCGTAAAAAATGCGTTTTAATCTCGATCCCGGTTCAACCATCGATTCCCTTTAATTAGCAAGCTCGGCGAGATATCGATAACAAATAACGTTCATATATCACATTGATTGGACACCACGACTCGGGATTGGGAGTCATGATTGTGGGATACGCTTTTTATTGCAAACAATCACGTGGTCGGGAACGTTAATGCTGTCCATTCTTTTAACGGGACCCGATATTGGACTGAGATCGCACTAGAGATTATTTCTCGGCATTCGAATGTAAATTGCGCGTCTGTAAATCACGTTCGGTAAATTTAATCGGGTATTTACGATTCATGCTGTAAGATGATTGTAAGTTTTTGTTTGTCTTTCGGAGGGCAAGGAGTATGGAGCTCTTGTATTTATATGACAGACATAATTGGCCTTTTGGCGATTTATCTATAGCAAGAGATCTCATAGTCAACTCTCGGCAGGTTCTACAATAAAGATGACGATATTGTTAATAAAAAATTGTTAGTTTCCCAAATCAATAAATTCTCATTCAATGGAACGAATGTATTTTAATTTAGATGCCGGAATAGTAATTATTCATTAGTTACCTCTAATTACCTCATTAATTACCTCTAATTTTGGCGGTAAAGTAAACCATTGTCAATGACGGCGGCAAACATCGTGACACAGGTTTCAAGAAAACACTCCTAATGTAGGTTTTAAAACTGAGGTAACTGTAAGGAGTACTGGGATGAACCCAAGTCGTTACGTAAGAATTGGCTAAAATGATTCACCATAGAAAAACTATAGAGAGCTCAAAGTCTTGCAGGGATCCTCACGATGATTTCATTCAGCGACTAAATAATTAGTACTTACAGAAAAACGAGGTGCATACATAGTTTCGTGAAGCCAATAACGTGTTCAAGGATTAAACTCTAGGCCTCCAAAATGGTAAACTAAATTATAGGACACTACGCCTAGGGCTCCACTATCATGAATCTAAAACATATTACGTTATATGATGTGTCATGTCATGTTATCAGACTATCTCAGTCCATTGCTGGTCATAGTCCACCCCTAATGATCCCCATCCCGCCAAGGCGAGGGCCTTGCCGCGTCCACCCTGCCGGAAACGTTATATCAGTTATAATAAATTTGTTGTAATATACCTATTTAAAATATCTCCTTGTGATCGAAACGTATGAAGCAACAATTTATCTATCCAATCTGTGCTCAGTCGGTATTAATGTAAGCGATCAATCTTATTGAGCTTAATTGGATCCAGTCGACGCAGGTACATGATCTCAGCTCCATCTTCGCTCAGAAAGTTTCTAACAACTTTGTTTAATCGATTGACGGTTGGAAGTGATATGAACAAATAAAAGCGTAACAATATCACGCCTGTATTTTCCCGAAAGAGTAGGCGAAACAGTATAGTACGCCCGTGTTCCAATATTTTTTCACGTCATAGTGTACCTTAAACACCTCGGAAGGAAGCTCATTCCACAGTTTGCAAAACTGCATTTAAAACACACCGTTGAGGAATGCCAACAGTCTACTTTCTTCTATACGTCCTGTGGAAGAAGTCTGGATTTCTAGTAGTGCCCGGTGTGAGATTTCTAGTAACAACTAGAAATTTAAAATTATAAAAATGTATACGTACCACATGAAATAAGAGTAGCAACCTTTTAGAAGTGAACGAAGCAACTTATCGATCGGTGGAACTTCTTCAACTCATTAGGAGTGCAAGGAGTAATGTACGAAACATCTTCCATTTCTCGACTTTGTAACTTCGATTAGTACTAATGATGGTAAAATATTTCATATTTCATCTCGTGGTGGAGATTATGTTACTACAAACGGATGTTTGGTACTCATATTTATCACATCCGTAGATATTATATTACGTCGGTATTATACTTACGTCACGTTAGTGGTAAAAATAAATATGATATTGGTCTAACCACTAAGAGTATTTCCAATAGAACATTTATCGGTCTTCCAAATTCAGATCAAAATATTTTATAATTATTATCATTGTTATTATTATTACACCTTTATTCCAGGTTCGTTATAAAGTGAGTAAAGATAATCGAGTGCCCAATATCTCTGTACTTACTCGTATTCTAAAATATTATTTCTAATCGAAATTTAATTTAATATCATTTAAATATTTTAAAATTAGATATCACATACACGGTGTATACGGTGAGGTAATAATAATCTAAACGACAACGACCGAACACGTATTGTTACATACAAATTAAACAGTTTTCCAGTACAGCATAAACAATAAATCTATCACGACACCCCGTCAGCCGCCCACCGCGACCCGTGTCACGTCCGTTTCAACGTGCACGCAGGCGCCCGTCACTCGCTGTTTGCGCCCAGCGTGCTACGTGACGTCACGTGATACGTTACTGTAAATAATACCGTTTTGATGATAGTGTTTTCAGCTTCGTATGTCATGATAGGTAAGATGCACTAGTTGAAAGCTTTAGTTTTCAAACACTGCGGTATAGATGACGAGGAGATCTGCGAAAGGCTGCAGGTGGAGGTTGGATGCGGCAAGTCAAGGACAGGGCGCAACGGCGCTCATTGGGGGAGTCCTAGGTCCAACAGTGGACTGAAATGAGCCGATAATGATTTCAGTTAACACGCGCTGGGTTTAGTCGCCTCACATTTAAGGAATATATTTTAAGGACTAAAGGATTCAAATATTCTGAGACATACTTATTTGCTAAAATTATCTTATTAAATGTATTGGTTTACGATTTATTTACTGTTTTTGTTTTAGGAAGATTGTACTTCGTGTTCTAATCGCAAAAAATTGGTAGGCAGGTCTTTGGTATTTTTAGCTCTAATATTGTTATAAGACATGAAATCAAAATATTGAGAAAAATTATATTTTCATATTTTGCATACTAATGGTGATCGAATTTAAATGCAGTAACATGAAATCGTATGCACCACGTTTATTCCTTTTCGCCTGTATGAATAGACACTCATTCAACCATTGAACTATTCATTCATTCGTTCATTCGTTCGAACAATTCTTCGCGTAGTTTCAAAACGCTGAAAGCATTTATATACATGCATGTTACTAAAATGCTCACTATTCAATCGGATGCAAGCTGTTGAATAGAATAGTGAAGCAGGTTTTCGGGTAAATATTACATGTTTTCCGGTCACCAGTCCATCCGAATGAACGTTTTGATTCATTCACATCGTCAAAGATGTGTACATATTCATATTCGGTAACGGTTTGCGTCTATAAATGATTCGGGGGAAGGTAGAGAGTTATTTTAATACGAAGTGAAATTTAAGTAGGCACATCAATTTTAATTAATTAATTTATTACGTTATTATATCAAACTATTCGCTAGTAGGTACATATAATTGTTATACATTTTAATAATTTGTCCTGTCTGTTGTCTGTTAAAATGTTAAGGAAGCAAAAATGCTGAAATCCTTGTACGTTTCATTAATGTACTTGGATTGATTTCCCGTTTTTTAAGCCATTCCTTATTTCTGAAATTGAATGGTTTTCATCAAATCACATTCGTAAAATATACATACGTGTGCGAAATACATACAGTATGTGTACATCAATTCGGTTCGTCATACATTCACACCATGTTTTATTTGAATACAAAATACGGAAACCACTGATTTTTTGCTGCGTTCATTCTTTTAATTCATTCCATTTGAATTGAACGAATACAGTGAACTATGTTTTTGGGTCACTGGTTTATTTGATACCAATTCTATAGTGGTCTATGTTTCCTTTTATAATTGTTGATTGCTTTGAAATTATTAGAACGACTGTTGTACCTCGAATGGATTTTTTTATATAGGTACGTGCTGGCCAACCGTTCATATATTTCTAGTAGAGAGATTGAAAATAGGTACGTTTATAATTAACAAAATATACAACATTTTTGTATAATTTCCATTGGTACATAAATATTGTTGGAAGTTTCCTAATGCATGTGTTATGTTTA